>VCRD01008764.1:5275-16627 GCA_006783055.1 Trinorchestia longiramus
GGGAAGTGGGGCTGGGAGCTGGGGATTGTTGGCGCCTTGCAGCTCTCAGCGCCGGGACAGGGGCGGTGGTGCTCCCAGCAGCGGCTTGGAACTGGGAACTGCAACAACATTTTAGTCCTCAGCGCTGGACAGGAGACAATAGACAGAGGACCAAACCATAAAAACCAAGGAGGTAAATCACAGGAGAATCTGAGGAGCACAAATAGAATGTAAGAATATTAAAAAAAATAAAAGTTAAAATCAACTAATTCTTAAAAATTTCAAAAAGAAAAATGGAAAGGTGCAATAATAAAAGTTGATAAGTAAAATTAATAAGTTAAATTTAAATATTATATGGATAAAATTCACTCACATGTGATGCTACCTTCAGGTAAATGGTCTGCTTGTGGTTATGGAGATTTTCGTGACGCATTCTCTTCACTGAAAACCCAGGAATAAATTTTCAATGAATTTCATCATTTTCTTAAAAATGATAATGCAATGGTTGAACCTATATTACGTTTGTGCTATAATGATGATGCAATGTTTGAATCTATATTACACTTGTGTTATAATGATGATGCAATGGTTAAACCTATATTACACCTGTGCTATAACGATGATGCAATGGTTGAATCTAATTACGTTAATAGTAATTTAGTTGAAATACTTTTTTCTATCTGCGGCGCAAGTACTAGTAGTTAATTAGTGGCTAGTGGTAGACCTGCTTACAGTCTGCGCATCGAGCTCTCAATAACAGATCTGTGCTAAAAAAATATGTAAATTGCAGCCTGTAATTATAGTTTAACACTACTAATGTGTCTAAAGTATATCCTGAGGTCAAAACAACTGTAGATAGTAAAATGTTTATCCAACGTTTCTGAACGAAATTATACAGTGTACATCAGAAATGTATCATGATTATGGCTATGTAGTAAAAACCTTTGCTCTGTCGACAACAATTGGTTCTTATGGATGAGAAATCCTGGATAATTTTTTCTACAGGACTCAGCAGCTCTAGCTGGCTTACTCATGCTGCGTCATAATGCGGTTCTGTCTCCTACATCCATGCTTTTCGAGATGCTCCAAAAAAAGCCTCAATCGAGGAGTCTTTACGTAATATCGCCTGCCTGTACGATCTCTCGCCTACAGGTGATTACAATGCTCACGATGTTTCTAATTTTTAAGGTTTCTTACTCCGTATATGCAATCCATTCTTCATTTTGTTCAGAGATTTCAAACTACAGCTACTTTGATTCCGGTCTTCGTTCAGTTTTACGCAACCAGAATACCAGTTGAGCCTCTCTTGAAATAATCCTTCCATAACCGTTCACAGGATGGTTACGCAGGGCTATAGACGCGTAGCTGCAGGGCATCATTAAACTGTCAAGTATAACCTTCCATTTCGACGTGATGACTCAGAGGGAGACAATTCAGTGTCCTCCTGGTACAGTTATCACCACCAGCCGGCCCAAGCAAGAGTAAAATTGATCTGCAAGTTCACCATTACTGAGCGTTACGATGTTATCCGAGCATAGTCTCTACAGTCACTTATAATAGAACATATTAGCCTTAAATTATCAAATAAAAACTCACTTGACATAGAATGATATTCGTAAAAGCCCTGACATGCATGACATTTGCGTCCTATTTTCAACAGTTTCTGTTAAAAACAGGTTGGCCTTGTAGATGGCTCGGTCTCGGCTAAATTGCGGTTGTTTCCATGTTACCAGAAAGACGGGCAGCACGCGCCTGATCACACCCTAATTGCAGGTTCCTTAAGGACTCCCTGTGAATTTTTGGATAAAATTGTGGGAAAGATTTTGCAATTATCCCTGTAGGGAAGCTGAGTGTTAGGCCGTCGTTTAAAGTCCAATTATGAGCTACTGAATAAGAGCTGACCAAGTGTAGCTATGGATATATAACATGGATATTTCAGCCCTGTGTGTTATTGCTATTCTGATTGGCGATGGATAATGAAACAGGATACACTTCCAGTTAGGTTGTTTACCCACTAACCCCATTCGGACGTGAGTGTATCAGTATATCAAGATCAAGACATGATTTTATCTCATAATTTAATATACTAAGATAAATTTTTTATGGGTATAAAAATTAACTTTAGGTACTGTAAAATTTGTCCTTTTGCTGTTTCGAGAATTAAAGATTCCGACTGAAATGCTATTCGTTAAAAATAATTATCATGTAGGAATAAGGGGAAGTAGGATTACAAAATCCACAATTTGAATTGTGTAAGTAGTGGAAGTGAATGTAGGAGTAGTAAGATACGTCGAAATAATATTAAAAATTACATATTAAAAATATCGAAATAATATTAAAAATTACAATAATATTACAATTACATCACCAGCTTGGTCGACTGGTGAGCGAATCTGCTTGCGAGCGGGAACACCCGGGTTCGAATCCCGCTGCCGACATGGTTGACGCGGCTAGAAATACGGCATGGGACTTGGGTAAAACAACCGAATAATTATCGAAGTAATTATCCGACCCAAGAATGGGCCAGAAAGTTCGTTCCTATAGCCTCATTCTATTCTAAAAGTTAATAAATGAAATTCGGAAAATATTTATTCAATGATGATGAGGATATTGTCATCGCTGTTACACAGAATGGACACAACTATTTCTTACAGGACTAGCTGCTTTGACAATTTTTAATTTTCAAATATATTTAATTTGAATTTCTTTGCCCCTTGCAATTTGAACTAGTAATCGCATTTGACTATTTATGAGCGAAATTTTATTCTTTGAATACTATGTAAAATCATCAAACAGATCAACTTCTATAAGTCAACTTTTCCGTTAATGAGCGATCATAATCCGATAATCAGATACAGGTTAATTTTGACAGTTCATTAAATCAGCATAAATTCCCACTGTAAATATACTATTAGAATGATTTTGCTTTCTATTATACAATACATCGATCAGTAGACTTAGATCGATGATTTGAAATACAGTCGATGTTTGTTTTGATCTGCAAGTTCAATAAAGACTGGGCGTTATCTCGTCAGAATGCGTGCTATGATTGACATCTCAGAGATGTCCTATAGAGAAGCTGCCTCCTGCCTGCCTGTCCGGTTGAATATGCAAACAGGTTACACAAAGACCTACGTAAAATGGGATGGTGCTTTATGTGCGTGCCTCAGCGCTACATAAAAGGGAATATCCCTGCTTATTGATTTGTTACTTGGGAGTTTAAATAATCTAAGTCTCAGTTTAATATCTTACTACGGTAGTTTCATCGAGTTTACTAATATTTGGATGGATTAAAAATGAGAATTGAGTATGGCTTACTGGCTTCACAATGTTCATCGTCAAATGGAACACGAACGAAACAAATAGAACTTACACTATCGATTATTAGCATGAAAAAAATTTAACTGGCGTAGACTCGTTAGCCTGAAATTTGTGGAATAAATTATTAAAGTAATTAATTAAAACGATTAATTAATAGATAACTCCAAATTATCATCGTTTCGATACAGTTTGGTTAGAATGTTCATTATCATATTAAAAGACTTATAAAATGAAATTGACTTCCCAGCGGAAAAATAAACTCGGCAGAGGTAAATTTCTGCTGAAGTGGAAGTTAACGTAGGTGTGATACGGATGAACACAAACTGTGCCGTTCAAAAGCCAAAAGATAAGTTCAAATATTTCTCCAATAGAGTTAGTTCAAAGAAGTAGCGTTTCACTTAATGTCTCATTCTGAATTTTTGTAGACCTTGGAAGTATTTCTCGTTGCTGGAATAAATACTTCATGAACACGGTGACAATTTTGGCTGTCACCATGACGCTAGTATTTGAATTCTGGAGTTTACATTATCTGGAGACTCAAAAAATATTCAACCATCTTAGTAACTGCATTTTAACATCTGTTTCATTGTTAGTTCCACCTTGTATTCAGAAATTAATTAAATGTGATTGTAAGAAAACTGGATGTCATTGGCGCCTAAAAACCGACATTCAATAAGATCGAGTCCAAATATACAAACAAAACACAATTTTACAGCATCTCAAAATTTATGTGTAAAAAATTAATATGAAGTTTGCAGCCGTAAAATCGGTAACAAAATTTGATGAAGAGAAGAACCTATTTTTAATCATGTCGTGCTTCTAAATAATATTTAACAAATCTAGTTTTTGAACAAGTATAGAACTTAACATCACTTTAACTTTTTAACAAAACTGATAAGTGAATAAAATTTCAATATAAAATATCCATTTATATTCCTGGAAGAGAAAATTTAATATGTATCCTAAATGAAGATGCATCATCCTTTCTTTTATGTCAAGTATAGCACAGAATATAGTTATTTATGATACAATATTCTTTTTCTTCAGAGTGCTGCACATATGTAATATCATAATTTATGATACAATATAATTTTTCTGTCAAGTGTCACACCTAATATCATAATTCATGATATAATATCATTTTTTTGCGTCAAGTGTAGCACATAATATCCATAATTTAGGGTGCACGCGAACCCTCTTCTTGTCTTCTGTTGGTGATGCCCGTCCTGAGGAGCTGAGCTGTGCATCGAGGGAACACCTGCCCAAGACTTAATTCTCCTACAAAGAGCGCGGCAGCCGTACTTCCTTTTTGTATGTACGGTCGAATTTAGGCTGCTAAATGTATTGTGTGTTGCTGTGGTCAACTTGGTCGGGTGAGTGAGTGAATTTTTTACTAATATTTCAGAGCACAAGCTATTTACTAGAGGGGATGTCTTAACTTCATTCTCTCTCTCCTTAGGCACATGAAAATGATAAGACTTACGTTTAGAGAAATGTTTAGCTAATTTCAGATAAGCCAGTTCCCGCTGGTAAGAGTTATTTTGAAACGATTCTTCACAAGTTCAATTCGTTTAAGCGAGATAGACTCCTGTAGAAGTTTGGTAATGATTTTAATCAGCCTTCGTTCATGAAAATTTTGCTTTTTGATGATCACTAAAGTTGACGTATATTCTATTACGCCCGTATTTTCTTGATGACATAGCAGTTGAAAGAGAGTGGATCACATTCGTGCTAGACCCGGACATCGCTTAGGCATCACTTTATATCATATTCGTACTAGAACTAAGCATCGCTTAGGCATCACTTTAAATTACATTCGTACTAGAACTAAGCATCGCTTAGGCATCACTTTAAATTACATTCGTACTAGAACTAAGCATTGCTTGGGCATCACTATGCATCACATTCTTGCTAGAACTGAGCATCACTTACTCCCCATTTTCTCGATTTCTACAGTCTTGTTTTACTCAAAATCGAGATCTAGGTATCAAACTATCATTTGTTTTTATTTTAAATTCCCTAATTCAATTCCATGAATTCCTTCAATTTCTTGCCTAGGTTATTTCCGAATTATTCTCTAACTATATCTCTTCCTGTTCAAACTCTTCGTTTTCTGTTTCTACGCGTCTTCACCAAAGCGCAAAAGGAGACGCGCGGCTAATCTTGAGGCTCTTTCTCGTGTCGAGCTGAAATTAGTTTCTCAGGTGCTAATTTTCGCACGGTAATTGTTAATATATTGGAGATGCGCTTAAAGGACCCATTAAAGCTGCTCCGCTCTCCGTCATTCAAACTTGTTACTTCGTTTTGCAATCATTCGCTGCCAGAACCGTGTGTGCAACTCATCGTTAGGCCCTTCTGATAACATGCATGAGGTTGATTTTGTAATTAGTACAGGGTCAATCAATAAGGATACTAAAACTCACATTGAAAGCTAATGCTCCTAAAATCTACAGTGAAGTCAGCATTGAGTTCTTAGGTTGAAACTAGCGTAATTTTCGTTGTTAGATAATCCTAATATTACCCATAACGCTGTGTACCTTTTTCAGCAGCAACGTTACATTTAAATTTCAGTCACAGTTTCAACAAATCAACCCACCAGCTTCCTGCCTCCGAAACTCATCCATGTTCTCTTAATGCTGGCCATCAACGAGCATTTCCAAGGTCCTCATAATATTTATTTGGTCTCCAAATAATCCGGTTTCCAGTAAAATGAGATGCTTGTACTCGTTATAATCGACGCTCCAGGCCCTCGCTGATGCTGACGCCTAGTTTGTGGAGCGTGGGCTCGAACTGTGATTTAAGGTAAATCTAAACAATTTATTTTGTAAAAAGTACCATAATTATTTAGTATCAGAGTGTCAAATGCTAATTGCATTTGGGCTATGCAGTAAAGGGTTTTGTGATAGTCATTTGGAAGTGAACTATGCAGAGGTAATTCAGCAGTAACTTTTACCAAGAACATTCTGCCGAAAAATCATCACGGTTATTCTATCAGGATGTTGTGTCGTGGTTATATTATGAATGGTTAAATTAGGATCATTAATCTTCGTTTGCATCAATAAAGGTCCCTATTATACTCCAGGGTTGGATTTTTCAAGATTATTTCGGGTAGGAATAATTACTTCTGAAGTTGACTCTCACAGCGTCGCAGGGTCTAAAAATACATAGAATTCTCGATTGCAAAATGCATATAAAAACATCAAGAAAATTTGTGGACTTTGATCTTATTTTATGAATTAGTCTTTCTTCAACATTCTATAACGGTTAAAACTTAAGCAGCGTTGTTGACTTATTTATTCGGTTTTCAGATTCTCACCAAAAGATGCTCGGAAAACTTTGCATCATTATCATGTTAACACTCATTTAATAAATGTTATCATATTGTGGGTTGGTTCACGTAATCCACACACAAATAAAGGGAAAATTATTCAGAAAATATTATTCAACTTATCTCAAGAAAAAATTTGATTATAACAAAGAAACTTTTTATGCCAAAGATCTATGTAGAAACATGAAGATATTGCCTTTTATATGTGTGTTCTATTATTTTCTTATAAAATTTATTCATTCCTCCAAATTCTTACCAAATGATATATTACATCGATGTTTTGTGCCTCATCGGTATGGAGACACCTTTCCGATAACATAAACTCCACACTCATAATAAAGTGTTTAGTTTGCCACCGGGGAAACTCTAAATGAATAAACAGTGCACAATATTCCAGTCAATCAACGCTTTCAACTCATTTTCATCGTTTTCCATCACTTCCAATAAATAATTCTATTCTGTGTCAGGTATAAAAACTATGTAATGCGTGAACTATAATATTATAGTGTCTTTCCACTGCCACAGTGTTTCCAAACAAACTATCTGTAGCAATACAATTTTAATCAATCTCTTTATAGCGTACCTAAATGATAACTTTCATTAGTTATCTAATGCTGTTGTTTTATGAGCTCATATTTTATTCGAAAAATAAATGTGGTTTTGAAGCTGATAATAACTTGTGCTTTGTGTTTTGAAAAATTAAGTATAAATTTTTACTGTAGCTTTGCTTTCAAATGACCTTTTCTGCTTTCATAAAGGTTTGACCTCAAAAGTATTTGTTTACTCCGTTCTTTTTTTTTAGGCGGAAATTGCTTTATCATTGCGTTTATTATTTATAATGCATTGAAATTTCATGTGTTGTTGCTTAATAGATCTATTCTTTTTAAAGGCTGTCCTGTGATACTATTCTTACTGAATACTGTAAAGCGAGCTATCAAATTGGTGCAAATAAACATCTAAACTAGTCTTGCACTATCTACATAAAAAATTTATGAAAGTACAAAAGTTCTTTCGGGGAAAAATTTTTTCCTATAACATTTTATTCAACGGAATATCCGTCACGACTACCAATGACTAATCTTCCAGGCTGCGCTGCTTTAAGAATAAATTTATTCTTGGGTATACGGGAACAGACTTTGGTACTCTATGTATTTTTTACGGTGTAGTCTTCACTGTTCTTTGACATCTTGAGTGTTACGTTTTCATTTTCTTCGGTAGCACCAGTTCACGATCTAAATGTGAACAGTCGTAAACATTTTGTCCTCATTGCGACCCTACAATTGAAATGCGCTTCAATAGTAGAAATTGTTACTTCTTTTCCATCACATTAGCAACCAGATAGTTGTGATCATGATACTGCATAATAAGTAGCTGCGAAAACGAGCCATACATACAGTCAAATGAAATGATAATGAAATAATATCTTGTGAATGCTGCTTTTCTGTATATATGTATATTACAGTCTTTTCAATGTAAATTTATGTCGCGTCGTCAGATCGAAGTTGTTCGATGATGATGAAACAATTTTGGTGACGATACATCACTTACTTTGACTATTCGTGTTACCGTATGTTTGAGAGAACCTTTTCCTGTTTCCAGTTTTATCTGAAGCACATAAGCAAGAGCAAGCCGAAGTCATCAGCAATGGAGTCTGATCCGTTCTTGAATTTTATCCAAGCCGGCAGCGAGTCCGTCTTTCTGACCGAGTGCCGGAGCTGGGGTAGTGGTCCGCAGTAGCTGTCAGTCCGCTGTCTTATTAGGCTAATGTTCGGTGCCCGACAAAGATACACTAGCTCCAGCGACAGCAAAAAGCATGCACAATGACAGCCAAAATGTGACGAGTTGTCTAGACTCAATTGCGACGACCTATTCGAGAGATTTGAAGAAAATAAAAGGATATGAATAAGGGCCGTAAAAATGTCGCGTCAAGAGGAGCCGAAGAAGATGTGCTTTAAGTGGTCCTTTGTTTGCTTCTGATAACAAAGAATCTGAGGCACAGAAGCTTCCATCAGAAAAGTATTGTGTTGTCACTCCCAAAACTTGACATAAATCTTGGGAAAATGAATTTGATCAGATGGTAGGAGTCTTTCATCTGTAAAGTTATTGTTGCTGGAGACATGAGGCGGCGAATGAGTTTAGAAAAGTTTTATAAGTTCGTTTGTGTAAAATCAACGTAGATGACGAGAGAACTCTATTTCTGCCAGTTAACTGATTTAATTTTACTAGTTTTGTGACAGACAGTGAACAAGATAAATGATTATTAGAAATGAATTAACATGGAATTCAGCGAATACATAAAATTCTTCGTTTAGTTTGGTTGACAAATAAACAAAATTCAACATGCGTATAGAACTTTTTCACAGAATTCCAAATAAAATCGTCATGGGTTGTTGAAAACATGTGAAACAGTTCATAGAATATATGAAACTTATTTTCTTCTTCTGCATTAATTGCTTCTCACTTTGTCTTAATGCATTCATTTCTGCATTAATTGCTTCTCACCTTGGTTTAATGCATTCATTTTTAATTTTAGCATCAACTGTGCAGCGCATCGCTCCTAGTCAACTTTGTTTATAGAATGAGAATAATATTTTTCCTTTTATTGATCTCTCCATTTTGATATCAGTTATTTCCCGTAACCTATCATAAGCTCATGTATAAAACGTGCTCACAGATGTCACTCGTGTGCTCAAAAATCCAGAAGTTGTGTAAAAATTTCGAAAAAAAATGTTGTTTCTAGTTCACAATGTCGGAGCTGCCATAAATACGAATATATACTGCATTAAACAGGTTGCTATCAGATTTTGTTCGCGAGACGCTAGAATTGACATGTATACATTTCTATTTAAAACAGATAATAAATATTACAACCTCAAAAACTTCGCGGTATGAAATTTTCTCAGTAAAGGTGAATAGCTTGGTCAAGATGGGATAAAATTATATTATTTTACTGGTTACACATCGGAAGATCAAGCAAACTTCATTCAGGCAAGATAAATTTTTGAAGTAATCTGAGGAGGATGAGGATGCACAGTGACGTGCAACAGAATTAGACAATCGGTCCATCAATTCTATTTTTCAAGCTATGTTTTTAATTCCTCAACTGTAGAACTTGACAATTACTTTTTTACAATAACTTGTCAATTACTTGACAATTACCGAAATTAAAAATTCATCTTATGCAATCATTGATAATGGTTTCAAGATTGTAAAATCATCAACAATATCTTACGATACACAGAGTTACACTAACAAAATATCCCCTGTTATACAGAGTAATATAGAGAAAATATCCCACCATATACAGAGTTAACAACAAAAAACATTCCATGATATACAAAGTTGAGGAATTACGAACAAAAACTTCGTGTATCGCTACTTTTGGTATCAAAGACCTTTCTGTTAAGATTGTTAAAAATCCTAAGAATCAAGGTCGTAAAAATAATATTCATATTATAACTGATAGCAAAATACGGGTAATATTTTTTCATAACAAAAAGCGTAAACTTGGGTGGAGGGCCTCCACACAATAATTTCCGCAGAATTGAGAATGAAATAAGTTAATTCTGTGGGGTTATTTTGAATATTTAACTACCTTTTAAAATAAAACGATGAGACCAAAGATGTTGAGGCGTACGGTGAGCGGAGAGCAGGGAAGTGAATATCAAGAAAATGCAATATGTACCTCTTGTCAATTGTACACATTTAACGCTTCATGGTCCTTTATGCCAGAGTCCAAAGCTCGGCTACTCTCAGAACTCCAGCCACTTCCAGGCTGACGATGAGTGCGCTAGATAAGTTCTAAATGAAATGCCGAATTAAATGGTGAAGTGTTGTACAAATATTGGCGCTGCAAGGCTCCGGCTAATCCTCTCCTTATCGGGACGTCTTGGCGTCTTCTTCGTCGTCGTCGGTCTACAAACCTGCTTCGATTTCGTAACGCATTTTGGACCACAGGACGGAGTCTGGCACAGCTCTGTGCGCAGACTGAGGACTGGAAAATGAAAATGAGAGGAAAATGCCATCAGAATTTCATGACGATTGCTTGTTATGAACCTATTTTCTAAATAAAATCGAAGTGGTAGAACACACGAGTTCATCAAGAAGTTGTAACTACGTGCGATAGGAGTCTATTGAAGAAGAAAGACGTTACGAGGGCGTATTGACCAAGGATAATCATCGCAATCTAAGTCTCTTAGTGCAGAGGAGGCAATAAATAAGGCAGACAGGTCGTATTTTTTATGCAGAAAACACTTCAGGTATTGTATTGAGGACATCATATGGATAGGAATTACTTCATTAGTTCAATTATCTCACTTCATTACTTCATTTGCTTCATTGCCTCGATTTTCTCGCTTCCGCAGTTACATCATTATCTTACTTTACATTAAATAATGACACAAGAGTACAGTGCCATGAAATTCATAAAAAATATAAATATTCATTTTTCATTCACAATCACAAAAAACTTGTTGGATCAAATATATATGAGTTATTAACATTCAATTAGGAATCAGTCTTCAAGAACATAAAAGTGACATAACTTGGTAAGGTGCGAGCTATGAAGTGTTGATGTCGGAATTAGTGTGCAGTTTCTGTACTTTAGTTTGGTGATGTCAAGTAGGCTATCACTAGCATAGGAGGGGAACTAGGCCATCACTAGTATAGGAGGGGAACTAGGCCATCACTAGCATAGGAGGGGAACTAGGCCATCACTAGCATAG
>VCRD01008765.1:0-11193 GCA_006783055.1 Trinorchestia longiramus
TTGAACAGTCAAAAACGCTCTACGTTTATTATATACATCCATGATATTTTCCCCTGGCAACCATACTTCACGAGCGGCTGTAATTTATTACAAAGTACAATTCAGCCTATCATGAGGCGTATCAATTTATTTCGAAAAACGATTAGAGATGTTCAATACACAGTCATGGAGTTTTTCACGATGTTAATAGAGAAGTGTAAATAACATCTCCAGCTTGTAGCCCAGTGCTGACCCACCTCGAGATACCGGTGTGAGATGTGACGTCACAGGCGTGGGTGGGGCACCCGGGCCATGATTGGCTGTTCAGTAACGATGACCCCAAGTCTTGTAGCTAAGGGTAGGCAACATCACTTAATTGTAAGTACATACGGTGGCCTGAGTAGCAGTGGAGTTCAGTGATACTTTTTTCTTTACAGTTGTTTTTTCGACTATTCTTATCAAAATAAACTAATACTACATCTCAGATTTTCGGGATTAATGTATGTACCTCGAATATATTTACACCGAGAATCAAATTTAAAGAGAATCGTTCAGAGAATCGATACAGCTGCGTGCGACACGCACGTTTCAGCTGCGTGCGACACGCGCGTTACAGCTGCGTGCGACACGCGCGTTTCAGCTACGTGCGACACGCGCGTTACAGCTGCGTGCAGCTGTAGGTTCCGCCTCTGCTAGCAGGTGAACATCAGCAATGTCAGCTGAGTGTATCAGCCGTGTATCGGGAGTATAATCGCAGTATTACAGTAAAACTATATAATATTATTTTAATAATAATATGAAAATCCTATTTGAATTGAGAAATACACTCTGCTTCGGCAATAATGAAAAAACTGTTCTAAACTGATTTTTAATTGGATAAGTTTTGAAGTTAGTCCAAATAACAGGCAATGTTCACGTTTTCGACAAAAAAAACAGAGCCTTTTTATGGTGTGTAAACTTTGTTTTGTTAAATTGTATGGTATGGAAACTTTTACTCGACTAGGAATTGAACGACAATTTAAAAGTTTAGGGTAAAACAAAAATCTTACGGAGAACTTGAAAATCATAAGAGATTTACGATTATTTAGCTCCCTTTATTCTCAGTCTGTAACTTTGTAACCCTGAATGAAAAATACCTAAACTCCAGTTGTAAACTACTGTTGCTTGGGGACAAACTCCTTCATTTAAAATAAACGTCTCAGTATAAGAATCAACATCCTAGTTCGCGAACTAACCATACCAACATCATTGGCAATCAACATCAACATCATCAGTAATTGACGCCACAGAAATACAGGTAACAGAAAGTTAACGTCGCAACGATGAAGTCCGATCAAAACTCGAAGAATTAACTTTTTCATCAACGTGAACTGGTTGTAGCTCTATTGTTGATGAAGGTCAACGAGATGCGTGGCAAAAAAATGAATGTCTGTGAGAATGAACGTCAGCGGTTAGTGAAAATGAATGATAGAGAAGTTGAATGAAAAACATGGCCACTGGCTAAAGAGGAACGTTTGAGAGGGCGAACTTTGGCCGAAGATGAGTGTTGGACACTGGCGAAAACGAAAGTTAAGGAATAACGCACGTAGAAATACACATTCCCGTGAGATGAACTGTCAGGATGTACACAACCGGTGGAAAACACTTCCAGAGACCAGAATAGCATAGAATAGAATGAGGCTATAGGAACGAACCTTCTGGCCCATTCTTGGGTCGAATAATTACTTCGATAATTATTCGGTTGTTTACCCAAGTCCCATGCCGTATTTCTAGTCGCGTCAACCATGTCGGCAGTGGGATTCGAACCCGGGTCTTTCCGCTCGCAAGCAGATTCGCTCACCAGTCGACCAAGCTGGTGATAGTCGACCAAGCTGGTGATGACCAAGCTAGAAGTATTATTTATCAGGTTGTAACAGGAGTTCTGTCCATTTTTTTGATTTGAAATAAAGTGAAAATCCTGTCAAAAATATATTTATTTAGTGTTCAATGTAGTCACCATTTTTATTAATTACATCTTCCCATCTTAACATAAGCTTTCTGATTCCTTTTTCATAGAATTTAGCCAGTTTGGACTCAAAAAAAGAAACTAGCTTCATTTCAACCTCTTCTCATGAAGTAAGCCTTTGTCCCATTAAATGATTCTGTAAGCTCCTGAAAAGATGAAAATCGGTTGGAGCAAGATCAGGAGGATATGGTGGGTGATGCATGACTTCCCAGCCAAATTCTTCAATGATATTTTTGGTTACTCTTGAAGTGTGGGGTCTGGCATTGTCATGGTGCGGAATCACTCCTTTTCGATTGATCAAAGAAGGCCGTTTTTCCTGTAAAACTGCTTTTAAACGAGTTAGCTGCTGACAGTAAACTTCAGATGTCATTGTTTGATTGTCACCCATTAGGTCATAATAAACAATTCCCTTCAAATCTCACCATACACACAAAAGAATTTTTTTAGGGTGCAGTCCACTTCTCGGATGTGGAATTGGCTTTGAACCACGACTTAGCCACAGTTTTTTGCGCTTAACATTGATGTAAAGGATCCACTTTTCGTCGCCAGTTATGATTCGGTCTAAAAAAGTTACCTGAAGTTCACAAGAACGCAGTGAAACACAACAGGTCACACGCTGTTGCCTGTTGATTTCTGACAAATCGTGTGAGATCCATTTCCCAGCCTTTGAGACTCTGCCAAGTCTTTTCATTTCCCGATAATGTAAGCCATATGGTCATATGGCTTACATTAAAGGTTTTGCTCAGTTCTGTAGTAGTGCAGGTTGGATTTTCATCAATAGCTGCTTGCAATTGCTCAGAATTGAGTTGTTTTGAGCATCCTGCTCTCGGTTCGTCTTTCAGACTGAAGTCATCCTTTTTGAAACGTGAAAACCATCTTCTGCAAGTCTTTTCCTCCACAACATCATTTCCATAAGTGTCTTTGAGTGTTTTTGCTGCTGAGCTTGCCGTTTTGCCATGATGAAATTCAAACAGCAAAATATGCCTGAAATGCTCTTTACTTGGAGTGTACATTATTGCTAAAAATAGTTATTAATAATGATAATTATCACACAATCTGAAAGAAGAAATAATATTTTCTTAATTACCATAGATAAACATACAACATTAACAAGCTAAATTGAAGTAATCGTGCGCTAAATATATAGCTCAAAAATTGGACAGAAGTCCTGTTACAACCTGATAGAAGGATGTCGCGAATCGTACAAACCTCGCCGTTGACACGCAGGTCTCTGACGCAGCCGGAATAGAGTTGGTCAGGGGAAGGTGTTAACGTAGAAGAAATGGCCCCCAGTTGAACCGGCGCCCCTGCTGTGTTCAGGATGGACAAGGTGGTGGGCATCACAGTGCTGGCACGACACGTTGCCCCCAACGAGCGCCAGGACCCAGAGAAAGTGGGCGAAGAAGAATGGGAGTAGGAAGAGGAAATATGGGACGAGGAGGAGTGTGAAGATGAAGTGGTGTAGAGGCGAAAAGAAGAGGAGGTAACTGAAGTATGGGAATTAAAAGGAAACGAAGTAGAAGAATTTGAAGAAGAGAGAGAGAGAGATGGAGGGGAAATTGAACCTAGGTATGGCAGAGATGAAGAGGGCCAGAATTCAGATGGAGAATTCAACGTAGCTGACGTTGAGGGTGAAGTAGAATTGTAGTGCATGTTGAGCGACGAGACTTGGCTTACGGTATGACGAGAGACGCAGTTATCCACTACCATCTCCAGATGCTGGAATACAAGGGTGATTTATGTAAAATGACATTTGGCGAGTGGAACGTACATAGTGTTTGATTATTTTGATAGTAACCAAATCCTATGATAGAATAAAATACATATAATAAATGACTTCTGTAAGAACGAACACGGTAGCACATTAGTAAGCTTTTGTGCTGTCATTCGATATGCAAGCTTCGGCAACAGAGTAAATGAGAGTGCAGTATTTGGTATCAGTAAAAGTAGGGAAGGTCATGGTTTTAAAGGGTCAAGTGAATCATTTGGTGATCTACAATCTTGTCCGTATTTTTTAAGTTTTTGTTAATTTTGGACCTAAAATATTCTGGCCATGAATCGTAGGGACGAGGTCTAAAATATTGTTCTGTATGGTCATCTCGAGTACAAGTAGTGTAGAAAATTCGCATTGAGTAGCTTAATACGCTCATTTTCCGGTGTTCGGTCGTACGAAGCACAGTCTTTGTAAGAAAGATTAAAGTTGCATACAATGAGTGGTTCATCTGGAGTACTGAGAAAATTTTTAAGTGAATCATAGTATTCATCAACATCGGTTGCTGTAGTGGTCGGGTATTAATAAACGGCTGTAGACTTTATACAGTTCTTTTTCAAGCGTGGGTTCTAAAACGTTGTATGAAGCTTTATTCTCTCTGCTCTAAGTTTCATTTTCAAATGTTGTTGCAGCTTTTTTTTCACGTAAGTTATAGAGCCAGTAGCTTCTTTCCTGTACGAAAGTTTGTTTTCATAGTGGTTCATGTATCTTTCAAGTGAAACTTCCCTTGGGATGTGTATCTGATTTAAAGCTAACCAAGTTTCGTTGAGAGCTATGATACCTAGTGACAGCTCTGTGGTTCGGGTTGACAGGACACGATCAGAACACCCGTCCAACATGAACTGATTTCCTGAAGATCGCTAACATCAGAGAACAACAGCTTTCAATTTTCATATGCTCTTTGGTTACAGAGCTAATTCGCAGCAGCGAGGTTATGCGAGTGAAAATTTTTAAACTTTATGAGCTGTACACCCAAGGGTTCTCAACCTGGAGTTCGGGAGTGATGGTCTGATAACCCGGGGGTATTGAACAGGAAAAAGGTTGAGAACTCCCACACAGTGTACATGGATAAAATCATTTGAAGCTACAGCAAAACACGAGGACTGGCAGAAGTGCTCATCACACTAACTATTGACACTGAGGTTCGCTAAACTATGAAGAGGGATTTCAGTACCATCAAATTTAACAATTACTTAACTTTAACCCTTCTAATAGCTTTAACTACAACACACTTCATCACTTTTTTTGTGTTTTTCAATACATGACCTGTGAAACGAGAGTCTCTCAACCATACTGTATCCTAGTAGGCATCTACATTAGGTAAGCAAATTTAATGTAGTTTAAATTTTATGACCATACCCGACTACGCCAGATGATGTCGATGTCGTGCCACTTCATGTCGTTGACTGTGATGTTGGCTGTGAGAGTGACAGACGTACCCCTGATTGTCAGAGTCAAAACCGGCATTCCTTTTTTCAATTCTAGTTGTATTCCAGACTCAAGGCCGCGGTCTGTCTTACTGGACAAAACGAGTGCATTATCCGTTTTTGTCAGTAGTCCAAGACTTAGGCTTAACTTTGAGCACGTCCGTAAGGGAGGCAGATAAGCCCAAGATCCGTACAAGGTTTCGGACGCAGAACTCGGCGAGGACTGGGGAGGGTGGAAGTGTCTCTGCAGGATCTTACAGCGAGGCTCGTGACTGCCCTCCGGACACACGCACCTGCCAACTCGGGACACACGGACACTTTTAATTTGTCGACAACTAACAACGTGAATGATAAATAAATCTTCTTAGAATAAACCTTGAAAATTTTTTTCACTGAGCTCGAGCAAATAGTCAGTATAACACATTTCCCGCACAGGAGGGTAGGTACGAGTATAATAGTTTAAAGCTAAGTCTGCATTAAATACAAACTAACATGATTAACAAAATTTATCAATAGGTCATATTTTGAAGTACAATCGCTTCCACAGCAAAAAAAAGTCATACCAACAGTTCGAAAACAAAATACGGTCGTAATAAATCAATGGAGATATTTATGTGAGGAGTCATTCGCATTATGCGTCAACCCACTCATGAAGGAACAAGGATATAGTAAACTTTTCAAATGAAAAAACCTTACCAGAAGTAAAAAAAATAACCGTGTTCAAGTGGAAACAGTATAGAGTAGTATCCTTCCAAGCGCGGACAAGCGCCGACACTAGAATGTCCAATTGTGGTGCAATGTCTGAAATCCAGTGAAACATCTGTATTTGACACTAAACAGAAGCGTTATTTCTAATGAAATGAATGATTGCGAGGGTACATAGCATAACTCAAATAGAAACCTAAAAATACACAGAATGTATGGCAATGTTAAATCAAACCCAACTTTATTTGGGTCATCAACTACAAATTATTGTTAGGGATCACCTAGTTTTCTACAATGAAAGGAACAGCCACAGTCGCTCCCAGTAGAAATTTAAATCACGAGGCTCCAACCGGGAGCGATATTTTCAGTACCTCGGTTAACACAATCCTCAACAGCTGGGCATGTGCTGACAGCAAAGATCTCAACTCACATGGAAGTGGAATAATTTGAAGAAAATTACAAAAATGTATGACGGAAACAAGAAAAATAAGTTTCGATGACTGAACCCATAACAGACTCTGCAGCAAGCGTTGTCAGCAACTATAGATATCTTTGGGGAATACAAAGGGTCTAATGTTCAAGTAAATCTACTGAAGAAGGCAGACACTATCAGTTTATCTTTCGAGAGAAGTTCTTGAATTCTGGGGCTACTTGTAAGTCTCAGGTTTTCTTTTCTAGAATCAGGGAAGGACGGAATGTATCTACTGGTAATATACCTTAAGAGTTTTGATTTGAGCTATTACGAAGGTCAGTCTCTAAATTTAGTCGTCTATAATTGCTTGAACTTTTCTTCCCACTCATTCGACACCAGAAGGAAATCAAAGAGAGTTGGCTACTTCTGAAGCTCTAAAATTTATGGATGTTAAATTATTGACAATGAACGCTAATAAAGCTTCCAGCGTCAAGTTAGCTTTGCGGCACCCACTCACTTGAAACCTGGGAAAGTCGGCAGACATCTGCCTCCATTCAGGCAAGTCGACGGCTCACATTCTGAAAACTCTTCCCGTGGCTCCACATTGATCATGGCATGAGCGTGAGGCTGTTCTTCATTTGCTTCATCACTCTCTCTCCCTCCATCAATTGCACTTTGATATTTTACTTCGAGTCGATGAGGCAGTGATTCATTTCCCCCCTCGTCATTCCTTGTTGAGTTTTCCTGCGCATCGTGGGAAGAAAACAAGCCGAGCAAATGAGTTTCTCCAGAAACTTCGTTGAATTTGGATCCTATTTCTGAGTCGAGACAGCGGCAGTTTGAATCCAGTCTCAGAGCAGGGCCCACGAAAGTCTCCTCTTGAGCTTCCACCAAATGAACGCCGATATCCAGGACCACTTTTGGGCTGCAGCAACATTCACATTTCTCATAGGATCGGGATTTTCGAAAGTGTAATCGTTTTCTATGCAAAGAGGAAGAGGTTGGTAATTGTCGAAAGCCTTTCAAGATAGTCGATGAACCTGATGAATGTTTTGCTGTTTTTCTATGCTGCATGAAATGCTCATTGTGATATGTCTGAGAGACTTCATTTTTACTTGACCTCCTGTTCTGTTTATTCTTGGGTATGGATATATTGTCGCAACCAGTTTCTGCAGCCCTGTTTACACCCAGACCAAGTATTGGAACACCAACTGCATCTTCTATCTGGAAACGCCACATTGCCATCAATTAATAAAAATTGAGATTTTATTCGTATTCTTTAATATATTTATTAGTGAGGCTCGGAAGATCATGCAATATTTGCCTTAGATAGCAGTTTGCTTAACTTCTCTGAACGAAGTTGCTGATTTCATAAATTGCAACATAGTTATGCCTTAATTCTGAGTTAAACAAAACACTTTTACTTTTCTCGGAGGGAAACAGGTTAGGGAATATTACGACGCACGAAAATGAATTATCGTCAAAATATGAAACTGAAGACATGTAATAGTGAAGTAAAGCTTTAAATAATACAAATTTAAACATTATATTAGTTTTTCCATGCGCAATATTTCAACTGTAAAATTTATATTGTTGCTTCATCGATTTCAGCATTAGGCAGTAGTTTAGATACATTTGTTCACCCAAAAATGTATTTTCAAATGCAATTAAAAACGTGTATTTAAATACAATATTGTGTATGTAAATAAAATGTGCTTAAATACATTGAAATAATTTGTCGTCTAAATATGAGGCTGAAAATGAGTTTGAACATTAAAGTACGACACCTGAAACCCGTTTGAACGTCGTTGCAATACAATGACTATTTATTCACGCCCACAGCCTGACAAGCAGTTGAGGATGAGTTTTCGTGAAAAGTGGTTGCAACTTGCTCTGATATTTTTTGTTGATCGTCGTACGCGTAAGGTATTATTAAGATGGCCTCTAAAAGTTCTATTTCATGTTCCTCACCCTCTTCAAGTACCGGCGATAGAAAAAGGACACCAGTGTATCCAATTCTTGATGGAAAATATTTTAAAATAAAAAACAACCTACCGTTAAACTCATATGTGAGTGCATGTTGTGTGACCAAACAATCTGAGCTGCCATGAACAGTACAACGAATGTTAACACTCATATTAAGGTAAGCAAGAACTTTTATTGTACTATTCTTAGCTATATAATTCTTTGGTAAGTTAGTAACTTTGTATGCATACATCTTTTTTATAGAAGTAAGTTTTTTTATTAATTGACGACTATTTTCTATTGGTCATGGGAAGAATTCATGGCGAATATTTTAATTTAAATCTAATGGTATACGCTGTATAACGAATACTAATTAATAATTATAAAACTATTTGCTTTCATTCTATGAGTTATGATGTCTCCGTCACTTGTTTGAAATTTGTTGACATAATTACGTTTCCTCTGCCTTTTTTCTTATGTAGCTGATATTTCATCCGCAACCTAATGTATGGGGAAAATTTTATCTTGTTAAGCTAAATTCAATGTATGCTCTATCATAAAATAATATTCGTGTTGTGTGCGTGGAATTTTCAAAATCCCGAGTGCCCTTTTTATCCATATTGAGCATGAAAGCATTTTCCGAGGTGAAAAATAGTTCTACTGGATGTTTTCAATCCAAAGAATTAAATTATTATTATTATTTCGATGAAGGTTTATGTTTTAAATTTTTTGCACATCGTCATACATCGGCTATTTATGAAAATAATGAAGGACAGTACTCGTATAAGCAGAATGTTGTGAAACGGTATTGATGTTTGTTTTTAAGTTATATGAAAAATAGTAATTGAGAGTAAAATGATACTGTCTACAGTTCTTTCACTCTTTTTCCCAGGTGATTTATGAGCTGATGGGGTCGAGCCCAATTTTTAGACAATAATGATTGTTAGTCCGGCTGGTTGAAATTCTAGTTGCGTTTCAATGATGGTAATGATAGTTTGCTGTACGACAGTACAGCGCACGTACACTTTTAAGTGGCACCAAGATTATTACTCTAAATTAATTATATCTTAAGGTAAATAAAGTACACTAAATCTACGAGTATCGTGATTCTTTAACATGTGAATTTAGTTTTAAGAGAGATATACTTACTGGAGTATTTAAATACATATAATGTATTTAATATGGAAATACATTTCAAAAATGTATTTAATATTTAGGTACATTTAAAAATGTATTCAGTATTTAAATACATTTGAACGATGTATTTAGTATATAAATATGTACCTTCAATGTATTAAGTGTCCATCATAGATTGATTTCCTATTTAATTAAATTAGTTTTTAAGCTTGCTATTTGATAAATTGGTTTGCTGTTTAATTAAGTTCTTACCTTAATTATTAAGTAATTTATGAAGCTCATGACTTCCACAACATGTACATACTCGTACAACCTTATTACCTTGATTACATATTTCCTTATGAAAGTCTTTCCCCAAAAATAAAAACTATTGAAAACACTACGCACGACTACTTTTCTGCGTTGCTTGATGTCAAAGTATGCTAACCTCATTACGCACGACTACTTTTCTGCGTTACTTGATGTCAAAGTATGCTAACCTCATTTTTCCGAAGATGAAGCAAGACTTCAATATTTGGCACTGCTGGCGCGAGCAGCCAAACTCGAGTGAAAGTCCGGTCTTCTTGTCTGGGGACTTTATCGCTGGAAATTTCTTGTAAAGAAACAAAAGACAAAGTGGAGTTTTTCTGCGATGTAGATGCATTCTTAGTTGCCTCGGTTTTGTAGAGAATCTGCATCAGTGATGATAGACGAGAGCTTTTCTGAAAAAGTTTCGGGACAAAAATTTATACGCAAGTACTGGGAGTGGGGCCAGGGCACCCAATTGTTTTCTGAGGGTTCAGCTCTTTCTGAGAAATTGACTTAACGTTAATTCCATGGCACGAAGCTCAGTCACCTTGATATTCTTTCCATAAATAAGTATGAACATACAATAAATAAGGAATGAATAAAAACGACTCAATGGACTCCAAACAGTGAAACAACAAACGACTGAAACTGATCACTTGCCTTAACCTTACAGCCACTCGTACGGTTAAACTCGGCGGAATAATGCGCATGATGTTATAAAATAAATAAGTACAACTCGTCCCTCTCTTCCTCACAGAGAATGGGAGGAATAATAGGACTAAATCTCAAGTAGGGCCAACAACCAAATGATTCTGAAAGGTAAGGGAGCCAGAAAGAAAATAATTTTCCCCCAATCCTGTTGCAGCCTTGTAACACTTACAGTAGCCAACACGCGTCCTACACCTGTGAACATGACCTCAAAAGTCCGAAGAAGCACCTTAGCAGCAGCCAGGTGACCCCAAATTAATTTTGGTTTACTGTTCGATGCAAAACTACTGATGCTTGAAATGTAATTAAGAAAGTAGACGAAATGAGAAAATTACAGAATTGAAAATGTTTAGACGAGGTCCGTCGGAGAACATGCTTCTCAGCACACCGATAGACCGGTCTCGCAGATCGCTAGTTCAGGAAAAAGAGGAGACGAAAAAGTAAAGAATATATAGATCCGATTTTTTTTCGGTCCAGCAACAGGTTACGAGTCTTGTGTACTTTTCAAAGCTTATCATGTTAGCAACAATTATATCTGTACTCATGGTGCGTTCCCGGACTTTAGATAAATTGGTCATAGAAAGAGATAAAGCGGGTTAAACATCACGTAGTTGTGCGTGGTTCTCTTTCTTCTTACTTTGGGTTCATATTAACTTTCTTAGAGCTATCAATAGAGAAACAATAAAGTTACCTGCAGAAGTACGCTAATTTAAAAAATCAATAAAATTAATGTCACTGCAGGGATAACATTTTCAAACATTACCAGCACTACTATTGGCACCACCTGCACCACCAG
>VCRD01008766.1:0-16625 GCA_006783055.1 Trinorchestia longiramus
CAAGACTGTACATAAAGACTGTACATCACACTTGCTGTGCATCACTGCCACTATTCAGCCACAGTTACTGCAGCCCCCAGACTGGCTGGCAAGAATCAAAGAAGTTCCAAGATATTTCTCGTGCCAATTTCATGGAAATACAAGCTGAGTTTCCTGTTGACTTGTTCCTTATTACCTTGAGTAAGGTCACACGGGCAGTTAGTTAAGACTTGTTAAAGTTGGTTGCTTAAAATCCCCCAAGCACGACCAAACTTTACAATGTCGCTCGTGTCCGTGTTGGAATATATTTTCAGGCAAGGAATTGTTAGTTCTTTTAATAGCGACGACTTCATCTCGAGAATATAAGTTAGATTTTTTCTTTTAAGGTAAGCTTTAAACTTATGGACAGATTCACTGCGCGCTGTCTGCTTTGTCATCAACGCAGTACACTGACGACGATGTTCGAACAACTCATCAAAGTGCGCATTTCTATTACTAAATGAGAAGCTGTCTGATTAAGAATGCATATTTTGTTCTCACGGAATTTGTCTGTTATTGACTTCAGTCCACAAACAATTGTCGTTTTTCTGTTCGCCTCGCCGACTACAGTTTCTTCATCGTCTGTACTGTAGTTCCCTTGTTATTCAATGGAGCCGCGATCTTGTTCAGCATCGTCATTCGTTTCGTAAATTGATTGATTACCTTCGTTGGAATATTCTGCGTTTCCATGGTTGGACAAATTTTCTTCTTCTTCTTCACTTCTTGTGTTCTTCATTGTCAGATAAGTCACCTTGCTGTTCATTTTCGTCATCCCTTCGTTACCAAATGCAGTTTTTTCGTTGGGATATTCTTTGTTTTCGTACCTCCAAAAATTTTCAGAACATTGTATTCTAGGCTTCCTTCATTTTCAACAGAGTCGCAATACTGTTTATTTTGCTCATAGCTCGCTTCTTTACGTGATTCGCCTGGATCAAAATTTTTTCCTGTTCAACGCCGGGCTCCTGGTCTGGAGACTTATTTCATGAAAGAGTCGAATTTTTGCTAACTGCCTCAACCTTGTTTCTCATCGCTGCGAATTCTTCATGAAAGATTTCAACGAGAGAAACCCCGGCAAAAAAATTCCCCTTTTCGGACCTTCACGAAACCTTGCGTTCCTTTCAGCAGCGGTGTCTTCATTCTGCAATCGGGCTTGGGTCTTTAAATCAGTTTGCTACGCTATCTATCCTAATAATACTCCTGGGGTATTTATTTAATCTATTTGTTAATACGGTTGTATCTATGTGTGTCACACCCTTCATCAATCAATACAAAGATAATTGCGGTATCTATGCTACAGCTTGATAATAAACTTCCACTCCTAAAGATTACATCCCTTATTAACATAGGAAATTTAATTTGTCATTTTATATCCGAAGAAGATATAATTGAAAGAAGTTGAACCGTTTTCCCCATCTAAAACAATGGAGCAGAGAAGAAGAGAGCAAAGAGAAGCAGCAAGAGAGCGACAGAGAAGCAGACGACAGCGCTTGCGAGAAGACGAAAGACAGGTAACCCGTGATGGAAACAGACTGCGAATACAACAGCGAAGAATTAAAATGAGTCAAAAGGAGCGGGAAATGCATCTTCAAATCTTGAGAAATAGAGATCAAGAAAGGCTAAATGATATATCAAATAGAGAGACGGCAGTTCCTGGGACACATGAGAAACAGAGCGCAAGAAAGAAGAAATAATATGAATGAGGTTAGGTTGGGTTGGATTGGGTTGGGTTACGCTGTTACGTTGGGTTAGGTTACGTTAAGTTACGTTGGGTCACGTCACGTACGTTACGTTACGTTATGTTACGTTGGGTTGGGTTACGTTTCATTACAGTACGTTACGTTTCGGTACGTTAAGTTGAGTTGAGTTGGCTTGCGTTGGGTTACGTTACGTAACGTTGGGTTGGGTTACGTTACGGTATGTTACGTTAGTTTACGTTACGTTACTTTACTTTAAGTTGGGTTACGTTACTATTTATGAAATAAAAAGTAATGCATTAAAATATATGGGAATTTACTCTCATACGGGTTTACTAGTAGAAGTAGATTCATTCAGTTATTTGAGATTCAAGGGTTTAGAATTATAGCCAGAAAATTTATTTTTCCTACGTTTGAAAGCTTACCGTCGATTTCAAAATTTTTTCTGATCTCGGAAGAGATGTTTTCATTGCTCTGCTCCAATCGGTGGAAACTCTTTTCTACGCGACAGCGGTTGCGTTTCTTCACATTCATACCCATGATCATCACAAGGGTATCGAATATACTTTTTTAGAAAGGTGAGAATTACTCTCCACCTACTCTACTGCTAACCTACTCTACCTCTTTCTCTTCCTACTTCCACAGCTTCTTCCATCATTCTCACACTATCGGTAATAATTAAAGAAGGCATGTACAAGTATGAAAGCACACAAAACGATCGGTGAATTTGAGATGCTAGTTTCCTACCTCGCATCTCCGTAGCAGATGCCGTATCCTTATTTGAAGCAGTCCCTTGTCTTATGATGCGTAAGCATTTTGAATGTAAACTGTCAGCGTTGTATGTTTTTAAACGTTATCAAGTGGTTACTCAACTTACATCGAGATATCTCGAAGTAAACGACTTGCTGCAGGTTTGGTGCACATATATCTTTAAACATTGATTGAATGGTGTAATCATAGGCACTGCTGTTGTATCATCTACTATGTATAAGATACCTACGATCTAATCGATTTTAAATGACATTTTAAAAACCAATATTGTATCAAATCTTATGTATCAACTTTATTAGAAATACACTGTTTTTCATTTCTGTTATTCTTTCTTTTCTACCTTGTTGCGTTATTATGTAAATGGTCTACTTTGATATTTTTTTATATATGCATTTATGATTACTAATTGTTCTGATTGCTTAATTACTCTGAAGGAGTTGGACGGGTTTCTTGAAATGAAGTATTACAGTGAAACACTTTCGCGCATATGAACGAATTGTTTGAACATGTTCATTTTGACTATAACTATGATTGTGAAGCACTTTGGGGTAAATATAATGGTTTGTATTGCACAGTGGACGATCAGGAATGCGTATTATGTTAGGGAAAAAGAGAGGAGAGATAACACATGAAAAACTTCAATAAAATACTCTAGTTGTACTCAAAAGGATGGATTAAAAGTTGCATTATGAGCATATTGTGAGCGTTAATATGATATGTGAATGAAGTGTGTAGGATGAATAGGGGAGAAATAATTTTGATAACCAGAAGGTATAAATATCGTTAGTGGTGTCCAAAACCGGTGTAAAGGATAGGCGTGCCGTCATGCTCGTAAGATTGATTGTAGGAGGTTTTAATTTAGCCACGCTACATATCTAGATTATTAGCTTTAATTTGGTATGTTAATGAAGTTTGTGGGATGAATAGGTGAAAAATCATTTTGATGCCCGAAAGGTATAAATATCGTTAGTGGAGTCCAAAATGGGTGTTAAGGATTGACGTGCTTCCATACTCGCAAGGTTGATTGTAGGAAGTTTTAATTTAGTTATGTCGCATGTCTAGATTGTTAGCTTTAATTTGATATGTGAATAAAGTTCATGGGATGGATAGGTGAGAAATAATTTTGATAACTGTAAGCTATAAATATCGTTACTGGACTCGAAAACGGGTGTCAAGGATCGGCGTCCCCCGAACCGCGGGTAGTTGAGCAAGGGGGGTTAATTTATAGCCATGCAGTGAAAGGAGATTATTAGCTTTAATTTGAGATCAAAATGAGGGTTCTACAATGCATAAGACGAAAATAATTAGTGAAACTGTTCGTTTAAAGATTTTTTATGAATTTCTTAAGACTTTCAGTTCGGGTCGAGTTTGGTGTCGAGATTTTCCCTCCGGTCCGGTCAACATGACTTTTCCAGTACTAGTTATTCCAATGGTGTGTAGATAGTTTTAGAGTCTATCAGTTTTTATCCATCACCTTAACGTACATAAACAAAATATTGCAATTAGTACATCAAAAAACTTGAATTTTATGTTCATTCAGAAAGATACGCCGATATAAAAATAAAATGATTCACAAAACAAAGTTGAGGGAGTGATTGTAAGTTTGCAGGTAAAAATAGATGTGTAGGTAACGAAACAATTAAGGTGATAAAAGCCTATTCGTTGTGTTCATGCTACAACTTGAATTTTCTCTTCTCTGACAATATTTGATGCACTTTGACAAAAAAGGTTGCAAGTAACATAATGGGATGGTTTGGGTTCACAACAGTAAGGCTAATATTTTGTAATAAAATACGCGAAGAAGGATGAAACGTTTTACATTTCGATTTCTAATTTGTTGGTCAATCGCTTAGTGTGATGAGTCGATAGTATCCAATATTCCTGGCTTTTACTTCTCGTCACTGGGACTTGGAAAAGTTGAACATATGTATACAGCTGAAGCAGTCTCTACTGTGATTAAGAGATTCGATGAACTGCTTCATCAAAAATGTTTAATGTGCAGTGGAAAAAAATGAAGTGTTTTTCCTATCAGCCTGATGGTCATTATTGATGTGTTTGTTACATGGCACTAAAGTGTGTTTTGATGGCCTTTTTTAACACAGTGGTCTGCAGTATTCACCCGGTATGTCAGGAAGAAGGTCTTTCATACTACCTCTTTGCTAACCTAGCAAAAAGTTCCTCATTTTCAAGTCCACACAAATTACCCATCCTTGAAGAAGAAATAGACTGCATATAATAGTAGCCACCCATTTTTGCTAAGCAATAAATTCTGATAAGAATTTGGTGACGAACGTCAACGTGATGTTTGTGGGTCGTTGTTGAGTTTTAGGCAATCGATTGGTATCCGAGGAAAGTTTCAGTTCGTATTCAAGGTGTGAGTTTAATTGGTATCCAAAGCACGAGGGTTCAGTTGGTATCAAGGTGCATGGATTTAGTGGGATCCAAAACACGAGGGTTCAGTTGGTATCCAAGGTACATGGATTTAGTGGTTATCCAAAGCACGAGGGTTCAGTTGGTATCCAAGGTGCATGGATTTAGTTGGTATCCAAAGCATAAGGGTTTAGCATGTGGTCTAGGCGCCAGACATTTTCGTTTAATCATTTATCATGACCATTTTTGTGGATTATAAGTAAACTTCGGTACCGCCTCTACTTAATAGTAGCGTCCGAACATCCTAATGCCAATGTTCAAGGTTCATACCAAAGTGTGTCGTCCGTTTCCTATCATGCTGTGGTTTCTAATCTTTTATTAAAATGATGGTAGCTTGCATATGACGTTTTTTAGCCCTGTTAATTTACGTAATTCTAGGTAATGTATTTGAGTTTTAGTTGCTTCGTTAGGGTTCATGATGCCTGTTGTTCATAGGCAGCATCTCCATTCTATTTTATATACTTTATTTTTTGATGATAGAGAAAGGCACTGGTATTTTTTTCAATACATCATTTCTTTGATGACGTATCCAATGGAATATGTGAAGTGGGAAGCATTCGGTGCGAAATAGTCCGGACTACAGACGTGGTAGCAAACTTATATTATTACCATCCAACCACGACTACGATGTGGTACTTGAGTAGTAACTCAAGAGTGAACCAAACTGCCCGTTCCTGTTGCCTTATTCTATTCTACTATTACTACTGCTACTTAACATCTGAAATTGTAGGCTTTTGATGCGGTACGGTAGGAGACTGATGGTAAGTTCATCGTAATGCAAAAAGATCGAGTAGGGCGTAAACAATCGCACGTGCTAAATACTGTTATTTTTTATAAAAGTGTAGTATGATTGTGAAATAATGTTTTTATTGTTAGATTAAACCCTGAAACTTTAAGCTAACTGAAGTTTGAGTCAAGTTATGCTAAGTTTCTAATTTTAAAGTCCTTGATTTACACAAGCGGTAATTGAAACTCTACACCGTATGCCAGAGTGAATCATTTCCGCTAGTAATGAAAGTTGGTGGGTTAGGGTTTGTAGTACAGATTCTACCAATGGGCTTTAAAAGTGAAAAAAACAGGTCGTACTTATATACAACATTCTAGCCAAATTTTGGGCTTTAACAAATGGAGAGAATAACTAACGTACTTGTTCACGGTTGTTTGAATCGTTGCTTATCAGTGATTTAACGCGCTAGCTTTACCTTATTGGGCTTACATGGAAGCCGCTTTGTGCTTAATACGAGTCCACTCTGTATGCATTCAACTTATGGGTTAGTTAAGATATAGGACTCCGATGTAGTCCGTGTGTGGTAACAATGTGGTACGAGGTAGAGGCTCGTGGGGACACGGTGAGTTGATTTGGAAGCTTGAGGTCATTGAATGCCTGTCAGTCTTCGGGCTCATGCCTTACCAACGTCAGAAATTCTAGTGCTTTATGGAAACTCGAATCAGGTATCTGTACTGTACAAGGACAGGCCGCTAACCACTTTACTACTGTAGAAGAGCAGTGTAATCAGCATCATTTTTCGTGTTTTTACAATAACTTATAGTTTCATGAGTCGATGAAGCTCTAAATTATCGACTCGTAGAGAAGTATGCTGGAGGATATCATTTGGCATGCATTGGAAGTCTTCTCTTCGATGGGATGTATAGAATTGCTGAACTTTTTTTGGAAAAATTTAATAGTATGTCTCTCCTCTTCTCATTAAACCTTCAGCAATTGGTGCTCTCTCAGTGATAACAAAGGCTACTCTCCGTAGAATTAATCATACATGCTAGAAAATGTTTTTAATTCTATGCTTCCAATAAACTTTTTTGACTCGTGTAACTTCTGACCATTATTACACAAAGGTGTTTTACAGTTACAATATTTTGAATCGCTTCCGTGCCATTGAGCATACTAAAGTACATGAGAGTGCCACTGTAGTCGAGTGGTCTGCGGCCTGTGCTCTGTATCGGGTCTCTGCTTCTGCAGAAAGACTGCGGGTTCGAAACCCGGCAATGAATACGAGCTGTTTCTCGTTTCACGCCGTGAGCTCGCACTTATCGGTAAGCCCTCAACTCTCCGCCCATGGACACATCCCAGGATCGTCGCATGGAGCTTACCATCACCCTACTCTAAGAATGTTAACCTTAAGAATTTGAAAAACCAATGTACTAAATGTCTATGTACTGTGTACTTGATTGGAAATAAAGATTGTTTGTTTGTTTTGTTTATTGCAACTTCCCCAGAACAATCTTGATGTTGGCGCATGCATTTCTCATTTTTACGGAGTGTAGGTGGTCTTAAAGCTAGATTCGATACGATCAAGTTATTCAATTCAGTTACGGCCGACACTCTAAACTACTTGCTATTCACGAGTTGTAAAAACATAAGAGATAATGCTTAAATAAGGATATCTGCATAAAACTGTCACCATCCTAAAAATAAAACACTAAATTACTTCACGAAAATATTCACGGGTTATCCAAAACGAGTAAAGAAAAGTTTTTTTTAAAGAATCCATGAAGATGAGGAACACCAAAAGCACTTAAGTTTTCATGCCAGAAAAAAAAATTTTGAGTAAAAATTGATTCTGAAGCATTAAACATTTGTCATCGGCTTTTTCAAATTTTCTCGGATATTTTACGAACCCTATATGGTATAATATTCTTGAGTATATATATATATATATATATATATATATATATATATATATATATATATATATATCAAATTTTAAAATATAAACTGTTAATAGGCAATTTACTCCAACAATTACCGTTAAATAAGACTCAGTAATTAGTTTTGACATTCGGCTTTTGTTCGGTTTTTCTGTAAATTGACGGTTTAATTTCAACGATCGACCAGGCGATGACCACTATGCGAGAAAATCTAAGTCTAAGTCTAAGCCTGTTACGTCACGTTAGAGATCAATGGATACATTGATCCGGTATCCAGGTGTTGCCAATGCTACTTGAATTAAGTATACTCTACTTTTAAATGTTGTGTTGAGAGTGAATAGAGCCGGAAATTACAATGAAACAGTAAAGACAGCCGTAAAAACTCCACTTTTGCGATTGTTTTCCTGGTGGTTCAAGGCAAATGTACCACCGGGAAAAGCTAATGATGGAGGTATATGTTACTATGCTTCATGACGTAGAAAAGGAACATGAGGAAGATCTTTTAGATTGGGTTGCTTTTGCATCAGATATTAATGAAAGTGCTGTGGAGGACGATCCGGATGGTGAATGGAAAACTACAAGAAATTCTCGGAAGAGGCAAGAAAACCAGTGGAAGAAAGTGAGATCCAAGAAGGAGGAAAAAAGAAGATGCACACAAGTGCAGAAGGTGCAGAATGTAATGAGAAAGAGAGATCCAGTGACAATTTGTGCCCCTCAAGGATGAACAGAAACTCAAGTTTTGATTGAGCAGATGCTAGCACTAATGTGCAATCAAACTCTGGGAAAGAGAAAGGAGAAAAAGGCAGAGTATTCAAGCCAAATTTGGCTCCAACGTAACAAAGACCATGCGATCAGAAGACCGCAAAGGGATTCTGGTACGCCCAATTGGAGTGGAAGCTTGCACCTTTACTACCGACCTAGTGGCATTAGCACAAACCATTGATGAGTCCCCATTTAAAGTAAGACAGAAAAGCCACATTCGAGTAAAGAAGCAGTTTAATCTAGTGGCCTTTGAGCTAGAAAAAACAAGAATTGAAAAACTGGCATCTCTTTTAGCAGTGAAAAGGCTGAGCAAGTAGACTGTAAACTGTTCTCAACCTGTTTTCCAGATGCAGTCATGGGGGGTTGTCCTAAGCAGGGGGTTAGGATACTAAGAAATAAATATATAAGGAACTTAAAATTGAAGGTAAACGGAATGAACATTTAAAGGATTTAAAACTCAAGACAGATCTACTTCTATTCGGCAACACTCCGGAAACGGATGGTAGGAGCGCGTCGATGTCGCCGTTTGAAGCGTCGGTATCGACGTCTTCCCGCGGGAACCGTCAATAGGAACAAAGGTGCCATTCTTGAAAACAGTGTTAAGTCCCCACCAAATCAAAAATGTAAGATATTGAATATAAAGTATAAAATTTAATCGTGAGTATACTTAGATCAATAAGTCCGTTGATATTAGCAGTATTATAACATGTCAAACAATTCCTATGTAACTGTGAAAGTGCAGCCCAGCTTATACAGACAGGACTCCAACTGTGATATCCATACGTGACACTGAGGAATGCTTAATGTACTCGAGTCATTTAATATAGTATTCTACGTCACCAGTGTGTTGATGATAAACTGCATCCATATATTTCAACCAATGTTCTAGTACATGCATAGCTGTGAAATTTATGTGTGATACTGTATTTATTTCATGTGGGCTGGGAAGTTATCTCATCAGTTTGTTTGTGATACACTAAATATGTGTTCATTTCTTCCTGCTGAGTGGAGTCATGGTTGTACAGTAAACAACAAAAAGCATGCTACATGCATAGCCAATTCTTCATTGATTTTAACTAGTACCTCTCCATAATATTACAACATTCAGTGTAGAATGTAGAAAAATGATTTCTAGTCTACAGCAGCATTATAATGTGTTCAATATAGTTGTAGAAGATTTTCACATCAACAACATTGGAAAGAAAAGTTCCATCGACAAATTTTGTGTTCTTAATTCAGTGTGCTCCAAGTGTATGGTTTTTCTGCGTAACGGACACTGCCTGTCGCTGAATACAGTTAACTTCTTTTTCATTTTGTGATGCTGAATTGCAACAGCTATATATGTTTCAAAGCGTTACTCGTGCATTGATGTGTCAATCATAGTAGTTTACTGCATTTTTGGGTAATAGTTTGCAGTGCAATTCCCTCTTTTATGTAGAGGCACTCAGGCATTTCGAGCTGTGATGAATAGGATATTTTCCTTTGACACTGAGGCTAGGAAACCTCAAGCAATTTATACTTGCACCTTCAGCCATATGCTTTCTTTTCTAAAGAAATCATCTTTATGCTAGTACTTGTTCAGAAGGAAATTATATTTCTGTGTACATGCGGCAGCAACCTGTTATTTGAGCTGCAACTATAAGATTAATGCCATTACTCTAGTTCAGTGTAGCTGCCAGTGTCTTCAGTCAGCCTCAATGGCCAGTATTATGTTAGACCAGTATTCTAGTGGAGGCATATTGAAAAGATGATCATCCATGCCATTTCTGTTGCCAGTACTATGATACTTATTATCTTCTAAGCGAATGTGCCATGTTCTGTTTCCACTAGGGTTAGTTATAATTAATTTTGTAGTTTTAATTTTAGCATAATTACCTCTTCTAGTCTAAATAGTATTCTTGTTCTCAGATCATGGCTTCAATAAACTCAACTTCCAACGACCTCGTCATTTATCCTACGGGACAAACTTAAGTCCCGGACAGGGGTCATCAAGGGAATCCATCCAAGTGTAAATGTGGAAGATATCAAGGCATCTACAGATTGTGAAAGCAGTGAATTACTCTCTGTAACTCGCCTGCCCCGGTATAGTAGAGGTATAAAAGGAGAGTCATTAGCAGCCAAACTAGGCTTTGCAGGAACTCAATGTCCCTCACACATATATGTGGGATTTGCCAGAGGCTGGGACACGTAGCAGTGAACTGCAATTCACCTCTTCGCTGCCTGGCGTGCTCTGGCCCACATACAAAGGATGAGTGTACTGCCGAACCAGAACAGGAGAAATGTGCAAACTGCCATCAGTCCCATATAGCGAGCTCTGAAGAATGTCCAGCTATCAGAAATGCAGCAGCTATACAGAAGCTGCAGCGCTCTGGAGCGGGTTTTGAAGCAGCCAAACACAAGGTGATAAAAACACAGACTGAACTTGACACTAAAGCACCATTTGTGAATAAACAAAATTTAACAGTTCCAATAGTTAACTCAAACATCATGGGATCACAACACAGTATTCAAGAGAATCAGCAGGAAAACCAGAATGACCTAACTGTCCAAGAAGTCATGGTGAATATTCACCAGTCAGGTGAATCGAACCAATGCCTCAACACAGCCTACAACAGCCTCAAACCGCCTACTCTATAGCTCTGTAGATCAGAGCTCGGATGACCTGCCATCCACAAGCTATCATTTTCAGCCGAGTGGTATTCAAGAGAGGACCCCCAGCAATAATATTACTCAGTTAGCAAACAAACCTTCCCCACAAATGACAACAGCTACAGAATGTGCTGAAATTTTATCAAAAAGTGCAGCGTCTTTGTGTAAAAAGCTGGAGCAACAATTAAAAGAAGTGGGCAGAGAGATGGTATCTAGAGAAATACAGAGGCTAAGCTTGGAACTACAAAAGAAACTGGAATTAGTGATCGCAGAGGTTTCCCACGTAATACTCAGTAGAATTTCTTCCTTTCTTAGTGAGCTAATTCTAGCTAACACGCAAAAAGAGCAACCACCCCAGCGCCAATTGCTGTTGGCAGGTATGGTCCGCAATCATTTTGGAACACAGTACTCAGAACCAATAATTACTAGTTGCAGAAACCAAGAGAACAAATCCTCAAGTAAGAACATGGCAGCATCACGATGTCAGAATTCAGCACTAGAGACAAGATTTTCTCAAGCTACACCTGCGAGGACCCAAAGGTGTGTACCAGGGAAAACAAAACGGACGTCAATGCCAAAGCTCACAAGGGTCAGGACAAGACAGCAAGAAACAAAACCCAACCAGCAGTGCAATACCCTAATGTAATGCCTACCTATTCCATTAATCAATACTTGACCAGACAACAAAATGAAACAAGAGAGATAGCTGTCATTCAGTTTAATTGCAATGGAACTGCAATTAACTGCAACTTTGTAGGATACTTGGCAACTTGGTGTCCACGAGTGGGTGGAGTGAGAGGAGGAGGCCTAGCCATACTGGTGAGGCTAGACATCCCATTTGACTCTTTAAGACTGGAACCATTTGATGGGAGCCTGAAGCTCCAGGGAGTAACTTTGAACACAGTTTCAGGCCTCACAGACATCACAAATGTGTATAATCCTAATAAACCTTTATCGCTTTCAGAACTTAGATATTACCTACAATAGCTAAACCACATATTCCTTTTTTGGGGGGATTTTAATGCACATTTACTTCTCTGTGATGAAGGATCCCAAACTAATCTTGCCGGCTGAGCCTTGGAAGAGATTCTGGATACCTTTCCAGTAGGTATAATAAATAATGGTTCCCCCACCTACATAGACACAAGAGTAGGAACAACATCAAGACTGGACTTATTTTTTGCTACTCATAACTTGATGTGGACCAATGAAGAAAGAACTGGATTAAATCTTGGAAGTGACCACTTTCCAGTGTGCTGCACCTTGGGAGTAATTCTAGTGAGGCTTCCCCTGGGGGCAGTACAGCATTGGAAATTTGGGGCTTCGAACTGGATAAAGTGGACCTCAGAATTGAATGTTCACACAGACCAAACACATGTCAGCCTGTGCAATGCTATTATGGGCAATGACTTCCTACTAAGTGCCATCAACTCTGTTGCAGAAAAGTCTGTGCCTATGTCAACTGGCAGAACTGGAATCTCTAGAGCTACTCCTTGGTGGGATGCAGCCTGCTCAGGAGCAGTAGCTTAGCGCAGACGTGCTAAGGGGCAACTCTTTCGCTGCCCTTTACAAGAAAACCTAATAAGATACAAGCTCCTTGAAGTGGTAACAAAGAGAACCATCCTACTCAAAAAACGAAATAGTTTTACCCAGTGTGTGGGTGCTCTTACTTATTCTACTCCCAGCGTATCAGTTTAGCGGTGCATCAGTGGGAGGGTAAGCGTACCCAACTATCCAGTTGGACGGCCATATGCAACTGCATTAGAAAAACAACAATGCATGAGAAACAACCACTTCAGGAGACATAGTCCGACCACAGCCAAGTGACAAGAGCATTCGGGGTAATAATGCCAACTACTTTGAGACAGAAAAGTCAAGAAACGTTTCATGTCTTACCATGAAAGAATTGAATTCTTCTCTGACACTCAAAAAAAACACACCATGACGAGATGGAGTGTATGACAGATTTCTGCAAAAGTTGCCCCTACGTTGAAAAAGGAACTGCTATGTGTTTATAACACAAAGCAAGCCTTTACTGGATTTATCCCACCGGGATGAAGGTGGGGAATATAGCTCCCAATTCTGAAACCTGGAAAGGACCCAGAGCAAGTTTCCTCCTATAGACCTATATGCCTGCTCTCGTGGAATGGCAATCTAATGAAACGTATGATCCAGAGAAGATTAGAGTATTGGGTGAAAACTAATAACCTCCTGCTTGGAAAGCAAGCGAGATTTCGGAGGGGAAAGAGCACAATGGACTCTTTACTCATTGCTTAAGAGTTCATTGTCAATACCTTTCCAGGAACAAAATATGCATAACAGTATACCTGGATTTAATTAGTGCTTTTGTTAGTGTATGGTATGATGGAATAATTTACAAACTGATAGCATCATGGTTGGAAAAAACTTCTGTGAAGTGGATCAAAAACTGTTTGACTGGGCGAACTGCTTTTGTGCGTTTGGGTGCAATGCAATTAGAGGGTGTGCTTATCACGTGCGAACTCTCACAGGGAGCAGTTCTTAGCTCGCTGCTTTTCAACATCATATTGTCAGACCTTCTAGTTGTTGATGGGGTACAACTAATCATATATGCAGATAATATCACCATACTCTCATAAGCTAACTCCATAACAGAAGTGAGAGCTCGCCTCCATAGGTACTTGGACACTCTAGCAACCTGAGTTAACACGTTCCTTGCGTATTGGTACACCCGTGTACCAAAAGTGTTAACAGAGAATACTGCTTAAATAACTATACGCAGTGAATGTGTTAAAAACTCGAAACTGATGGTGAACCCTGGAAAATGTCCACAAGAAATCTTTACCAAGAAACACAGCATACCTGATGCAATACTGCGACTGAACAATTCAGGGCTGTGAAACGTAACTTTCCAGTGGGTGTTGGGGATTGTCTTTGACGCCCCAAGACTCACCTTTGCAGCTCATATAGGAAATCTGGTGAGGGACCTTCGTAAAAGGATACAAGTGCTGCAAGACCCGTCAGGTGCTCGTTTACTCCTGCGACGAGTGTATATAACATTCATCAGAAGCAATTTAGAGTACGGATGGCCTGCCAAGCAGCCTTAAAAACTTACCGTCGTTCAAAATACGGCGTTACGCAGCATATTAAGAGTGAGGAAAACCACCCCAGTCATGTCTCTGGAGTTGGAGTCGAGTATCCCCCACTGGAGTTACAGCTCCAATTGCTGACAGCTCGCTGGTATATCCGTGTCATGAATAAAGGGAACCATGACTATACGCTGAAGCAGCTGGAACTGGCAAGGAGACAGTAACTGGCAAAAACAGTACTTGAAACCCAAGCAAGGTAAGTCTTAGTCTTAATGAAAGCACCCATCTCACGTAGAGTCCGAACGGGAACCCTGTCCCCAGTGCAACCTTGGAGTAACTTTCCCGATTTCATCTCAGTCGATGTTCCATTTAGAACAGCATACCATGGGCAAGAGGCAGCAAATGAAGCTATTATACAAGAGGACTTAAATGCAAAATATAGCAGATTCACTCAAATTTTCACTGATGGCTCAGAGCAGGCGTCATGTTACACAGCGGCAGCACTGTTTGTGCCTACATTGGCACAAGCATTGGGTTGGAGGCTAAATGCAGCTCATACAGTATTGGGGACAGAACTGTTCGGAATTCACCGAGCCTTGACTTTTGCCAACAAACACCCTGCTCTAAATAAAATCATTGTTATTCTGCCAGACTCTCAGTCAGCGATTTACCTGTTCAAAAATATCTAAAACCCTAACTACTGTCACATTGTGTATAATATCTCGAAGTTGTCATCTGAAAGACAACAAGTTTCCAAAGTATGATTCCATTGGGTTAGGGGACACTGCGGCATGGGAGGAAATAAGGCTGCAGATTGAGGCGCAGTCCTCAGTAGCGCAGATAACAAGACAGTTTGGACTTACCTGTGCTATGATGAGTCGATCAAACAGCCCTACAACAGCTTTTTGGAGTACTGGAGGCAGAACTGGTTCCAGTCAATGGAGTCTTCAGGTAAGGGACGGTTTTTGACCATACACACTGAATCCCCACTTACCCCAGTGAGAAGAGAACACCCGTACCGCTGGGTTGATTGTGCCATCAGCCGTCTTCGCCTGGGTCATGTGGGTGTAGCAGTTCATTTGCATCGTTTTCAGCTACTGGAGTCGCTTCTCTGCCGATGTGGATAGGTTGACACATTGGAACATTTTCTTCTGAACTGTGACCACTACTCAGCACAGCGTCACCCACTGAAATGATTGCTTCAATCCCTTGGCCTGCAGTACAATTTAAACAATGAATGTCCTTGGTGGTGGTGACTACTCGTCTAGAGTGTAGCTCAGAATCATAAGAGTCTTGGCCTAGTTCCTGTTTACTGTGGGAAGGTTGGAGGATCTTTAAAAAGAAAGATGTAATTGGACAGACCCCCGTATTCTCCTGAACTAATACTGATATGAGTGGTGTAAACTTTTACAGAGGAAATGAAAACTTTGAGAAGAACCTAAGAACCTAAGAACATTTTACAGAGAAACTGAAAACTCTGACAAGAACCTAATCTGCAGTGCAGTTTCTGGAGTCCAGGCTGGTGGGCTGAGTGTCACTACACTTCCTATAAGTCTATTTGAAGCCTTTTTGGAGGGCTCCATTTCTACAAACCAACCAACCATGGAATGAATGTGGAAAATTACCATTTATATTTTCGAAGTTTTTCTCATTCACCATCAGAAGACGGGTTTATTGCGAGACATAATTTCAGCAACACACTCATTTATGAAGGTCAATGTCCTGACAGGTCAGGATATATAATAATTATAAATAAATTGGAATTTGTATAAGAGGAAAAAGGGACAGAGGGATAGTCGCTGGCTGGCAATATCGAGATGCTTTAGCCCCAGCGCGCCGCCAGGCGTCGCTTGGTCCTTCCCGCAAATCACCAAAGGAACACGTATTCAATCTCGTTCTCAAAAACAGTGTTAAATCCACACCAAATCAAAAATGTAAGATATTGTGTAAAGTGTAAAACGTGATCGTGAGTATATTTAACTCTATAAGTCCGTCGACATCTGCATTATGCCAAATGTGTATTATCATACCTGTGAAAATGCAGCCATAGCCTATGCAGACAGGAGGCCAACGGTGATATCCACATGTGACACTGAGGAATGCTCAGAAGGCTAGAGTCATTTAACATAATATTCTGTCGCCAGTTATAGCTGTAGAATTTATGTGTGATACTGACAAGTGTCAGTATATATGTCATGGGAGCTAAGAAGTTATCTCATCCAAGTTTGTGATAGATAAAATGTGTTTAGTTCTTTATGCTCAATCACCAGCTTTCTAGCACAAGTATAGCTGTAGAATTTATGCGTGATACTGACAAGTGTCAGTATATATGTCATGGGAGCTAAGAAGTTATCTCATCCAAGTTTGTGATAGATAAAATGTGTTTAGTCCTTCATGCTCAATCACCAGCTTTCTAGCACATGTATAGCTGTAGAATTTATGTGTGATACTGACAAGTGTCAGTATATATGTCATGGGAGCTAAGAAGTTATCTCATCCAAGTTTGTGATAAATAAAATGTGTTTAGTCCTTCATGCTCAATCACCAGCTTTCTAGTAAAAGCATAGCT
>VCRD01008768.1:1486-16617 GCA_006783055.1 Trinorchestia longiramus
CCTCCACGGCAGGGCAGGACCTCCACGGCAGGGCAGGACCCTACAGAAGGGCATGACCCCACGGCAGGGCAGGACCCTACGGCAGGGCAGGACCTCCAGGTGGTCCCTGAGGTATCCACCACTGGTTCATCTCTGTTGGATTGTACGGAAATATCTCCATTTAATGAGAAAAAGCGTTTAATTAGGGGAAACGTTTATGTAGGGTAAACATTCAATTAGAGTTAACATTTAATATGGTAAGCGCTTAAATAAGGTAAACGTTCAATTACAGTGAAAGTACATGAAAGGTAAGCGCTCAGTTAGGGTAAATGTTAAAGTACGTACACATTGCAATGACTAAAATTTTGAATCCTGCTGTTACAAAAATCCTCTAACTATCAAAAATTCTTGTCGGAAAATCGTGGTTTGATTGAAATTTTATAATTTTATCTGTTAATGGCAATGAATCAAGTGACAGCTTGCTCGTAAATGTCGTGCTGAAAATAATGTTCAAGAAATTGCAAGCTTTATTGTATCTGATTATTGGACAAAGAAGAGAAAAGACTTCGTCTCAAATACACATTTTATGCATCACATTCATCTTCATTTACAACAACTAAAATAAAAATAGACTTATAACAAACTCACCGAGTTTTACTGAAGTCAGTTTCATGGTCCACACAAAGCCACCACAGCGTGTAGTCTGGAACGATTAATGCATCAAATACAAGTATTGTAGTACACACTCTGTATTAAAACACAACAAACGAGCGAACTCTGCTCCGAAGTAAACATCATCACTGTGTGACCTTGACTACAGGGTCTGAACATGTTCATATTTTGTTTCTCAACTTGATTTCAAATTGGAGTTTTTTCATTTTTTCCTGAGGGTAGTCACCTCTCTCAGGGAGACAAGGGCGAGAGGTCTGGGCTGTCACCACAGTTTCAACAAAGGCGTTTAAAAATTAACAGTCAGAGGGCATTTTGACATGACGACACAGCAAATAGAGAAAGGAAGCATGTGACACATAACATCAAAGTCACACGTGTGACAGTAGGGGAATCGATCACGTCTTACCCTCGTCATAATTAAGGTATAAAAATATGAACTGGCAACCAGTGTTGCTTGTTTTGTGGTGGGTCACATACCAAACACAGAGACAGTAGAAGCCGGGCTGATCTGACGAGAACAGACACAAGCGACTCACAAGCAAACGAACTTTATTTCTGATGTAGTATACAATGCGTGTATGGTTATCGGCTTTTCAATTCTAAATGCTGGTATCTTAAGACTACGATGAATGAAAAACGATCTAACTGGTCTCCTGTGTCACAAGCAGGAGAAAATAAAGTGCTGTGTGGAGATTCGAACCAGAGACGTAACTATCACAAACAGCGTACCACCCTACCACTGCCACGACAATGTCATGTAACTTGAATACTGCCGTTACAAAAATCCTCTAACTATCATTTATAACGTAACGTATATAACTTCTAATGAGAAACACCATCCTTCTGTCAGTAAAATGATCAATTAAAAACAAAATTTGAGTATTTACTCACCAATGTGGAATACTACGAACTTTGACAGCACAGCCATTATCTGTGTACAGTTGGCAGGATACGTTATACATGATGCAGTATTTATTATACAGGATACAGTATACACGCACAACACTGCAGCACAACCAAGAACTTGAGGAGTTCAGTGTCAGTACCTGAAAGCAATAGAGCGGTAATGTCACTATCGTTATATTATGAACAGTTGTGTCAAAATTGTTCACCTGTAAAGGAGTAATTGTAAAACGCACGTCTAAATAAAACATACAAACTTTTTTACTGAACTTAGACTGAAGACAAGGTGATTCTGAGCGAGGTATTCTGAAAGAAGTATTCTGGTTGAGGTATTCTGAGTAAGGTATGATGCTCTTGTTAGTTATTGTATTCATAATAGTATTCTCCGAAGTGCATTCTGCTAACGGTATTCCGCTAATGATATTCTGTTAACATTCTCCTAATGGTATTTTGCTTATGGTATTCTGCAAACATTCTGGTATTGGTATTCTCATTATAGAATCGTAAAGCCCACAACTCTGATCAAGCAGAGTGTTCTCTGTAGTGACAGTGAAGCAAGGCCGAGTATTGCAGACCTCCAATACTATAGCAATACACATACTGAACACCACATGATGCAGGTTGTATTGCACATAATGGGCACATGACGCAGGTTGTAAAAGTCATGTTGTTACGCTTATCGCCTGAAGATAAAATACTTGTATTATCGAACGATTTTTAAGGAAAATACATAATATACTGCAATCAACGTCGCCAACAGTGTAACAGTCACATATAAAATAATAAGTCATCACATTACAGGAAACTTTTGTATTTATGTTTCATAGGCGTAGGAAAATGTTCGGAGGGTTCAGGACCGGAGGCATCACCTCGTACCTCTGGCAGGAGCAATTAGGCTCCGACCCCATACGGTTCAATGAAATCACGAAAACTACCTTTATTCTCAATGCTGTAGACAGAACATGTATTGTCTCAGTTTTTCAATTCTAAATGCCTACATTTTGAAACTCGTGATGCTGCTCCCAGCGACTGTTCTTGTCCTCTGTGTTCAGACTTGAGGTAGAAGCTCGTAGGAGAGCGAGACGAACTCTTTGATTAGGAGTTGGTTCACATGGTCTTCGACGTAGCAAGCAGGAAAAATTGAGTGCTGCGAGAAGATTCCAACCAGGATTTAGCGCAACACACGTACGAGCCACACATTACTCAACCACTGCAGCGGTATATGTAAAATACTATCTCTTGCAAGCATTATTTCTTATTTTCTGAACTCTTCTGCTGCTAAACTTCCTCACTCAAGAGTGATCAAACTTGGCATCATACATGTCGCAGCTGTCCAACAACTTTGGTATAATAGAATAGAATAAGGCAATAGAAACGAGCTGTTTAGCCCATTCTTGGGTTGCTACCCTAGTCCCATGCCGTCTAAAGTAAAGGCATCAATCACGCACCTACACCCCAATTACGTAAGCCAATTCAGTCACGTACACGAACTTCACTCACGCACAGGCATTTCAGTCATGTGTATGTATCACAATCATATGTGGTCACAGCCGAAGTTACTAAGAGTATATTTGGTAGAGAAACAACTCTTGTCACTTGACGAGACAGCAGTTGTCAGTGATGAGGTGACATTCTGTTCATGTGTGTTTGCTGCCCAGTCACAACTCTAAGATGAAGCTACACTACAGTGCCCCTAGGTCTTCGCTGGGAGGCCACAATGTCTGGTCAGGAGAAAATGGCAGTCTTTCATTGAAAGTTTTCTTCAAATTCTACCGTGAAGAATTTCTAGTTCATGGAAATTGTCAGAATTCCTCGAGTGCCTTTAAGATCGACGCGCAGATTAGCGTAAGATGCAAAGCGCATTCTGGTCTCCCATTGCATAATACAGATGGACCGCTTGTACGTATACCCTTCTACATACGTATACATGCAGCCACCGTAGTCGAGTGGTCTGCGGCCCGTGTTCTGTATCGGGTCTCTGCTTGTGCAGAAAGACTGCGGGTTCGAAACCCGGCAATGAATACGAGTTGTTTTTCGTTTCACGCCGTGAGCTCGCACTTATCGGTAAGCAAGTTCAACTCGCCGCCCATGGACACATCCCAGGATCTTCGCATGGAGCTCACCATCACCCTTACTCTAAGAATGTTAACCTTAAGAATTTGAAAAACCAATGTACTAAATGTCTATGTACTGTGTACTTGATTGGAAATAAAGATTGTTTGTTTTGTTTGCCAAGGAATGAATTAATCAGATTAAAACAAATTTACAATGTATTTGAAGACAAATATTAATCTTAAAAACTATTTGTACATTTTTGTACAAAACACAGAATTTTCATGAATTCTGAGCACTGTGAGCAATAGTAAGAAAGAGTCTCCAGTTCTTGTTCAGAAGTCACCACGCTGCCAACCTCCGTGTCACTACGCTGCCAATATTTGCGTCACTACACTGCCAAACTTCGTGTCACCACGCTGCCAAACTCAGCCTACCCACAAAACACAAACAAGACCTACCGGAGTATGCAACTCCGAGCATTCAGTCTCACGGACAGCGACTGAACGTCTGCAACAGCGACGCAAAAACTGAAATGAGACAAAGCATACGTTCATACGTTCAATTAATAAATTAATAACTTTGAGGAAATAAATGGGAGTCCTCTTGCAAACGTCGGTCGGACAATGCTCAGGTGTAGCTTTCCCAAGTAAAAGCAAGGGATAACGACCTGAACTGAAATTGTTATAACAACATTAATGGTAGACTGAGAATTTCTCAGAAGAGCGTGAGTCAGAAAGACTATCAACATACAATGCGCAATATCTTCAACCACACGGGTTAAGTTCTTATTCTTTACATCAAGTTTTATACAGTTCAACTTTTAGTGTACAAGCAGCGCGATGAAACTTGCTTAGAACTCGAAAATTGCACAGATATAATTTTAAGACTTCTTGACGTTTCCTTAATACGTTCATTGCATTGAATTATTTGAAATGAGATGGTCAAAGTTGAGCAGGCTTTTGGAATGAGAAAGAAAGTGACATTGAGTGCAGAAGACGATGTACATGTAGCCAGTACACAGCAATACTACGTGACAACTGCTGAACATTAAACACATATTTAAGTGAACAAAGTTCATTTTCTTTAACTCACCCAACTCCTTTGAAAACGCGTCAACTCTACCATCTAACTAGGGAGGATAAATACGATAGGTTGCGAGAACATAGAAAACGTAGACTTGAGGGACACGTGATAGATAAAATTTAAAAAGCGTGAAGAAAGAGACTGGGCAGAATATGTCACAATGACCCGAGCGTGAGCAGTAAGACTTCACATGTTCTGGAACTTGTTAAGCCAGTCGAGGACTCTGTGTTGCTCCTCAGACAGCTCATCGTCAGCGTTGCTGATGCCACCGCTGTCACCCAGATTACTCACGTACTCTGCAGGGGAGACACTCATTACTGGGTCTCATATATGAGGGGTTGTTACTGGGTCTCATACATGAGGTCATTACTGGCTCTCATACATGAGGTCATTACTGGGTCTCATACATCAGGGGTTGTTACTGGGTCTCACACATGAGGGGTTGTTACTGGGTCTCATACACGAATTATTCCTCTATCTCCAAAAAACGTGTTGCCTATTTCAAGATATTTTAAAGCGATGGACACTTCCCAAGAGCTACAAACAAGAACATCCACAGTAAATGCACAAGAATCCAAAATTTCTGAGACAAATGCAGCCGAGATAAAATTGAACTACAAAACAAGGGGAAAACAGCACACGCACCTCTAATGATATTCTTGATGGTCTTGACGGAAGCATTTCTGAGGTTGAGCATCTTGACGACCCTGCGTTTGATGCTCGGAGGCCCTAGTGCACACACACACAGCATCACGTAGTCCAGCAGCTGCAGCGTGAACAGACCTCCGTCCAGCCTCCGCAGGTACATGTCATCCTCTGACATCTTCTCCTCCTGCAATGTCATGTGAAGGTAAAGCTAGATGGCGGGTGCTCATGTCTTTGAAAAACACGAGATGTTTTATTTACTGGAAGAAATTCAGTGTACAGTATATTTTTTTAGTTTAGTGATCCTCTCCAGGTATTGTTAGGTTCTGCGGTTAGGCAGAGACAAATGATCCACTTACATCAAGTAAATGGTCGCACCCACTAAACAGAGCACCAAGTAAAGTCAAGAACTTTTCAAGTACGGCCGTAACACAGAGTTGGTAACATTTCACAAGGTAACAAATTACTCAGAAATTACAAAAAACAAACCAAGCATCCTCACAAGTTAATCTTGTTCCCTGAAAAAAACAAGGCGTACGCAATTTGTTAAGTGAGCAAACTTCCTAAACGTACTTGAGTCCATGAAATAATTGTCAGATAGTAATAGTAGGATTAGTAGTAATATAGCGTTACTAGCGCCTCAGTGGCTCAGACTAAATCACGCTGAAGATTTCATAATTCGAAGATCAAATGATTCTGAATTAGCCAAGGATTCACTAGGAAGGACTTCCACACTTGCCTGTTTGTCCTGCAGCTTCTCGAGCTGCCTGTCGGTAGCCATGACCCTCTCCAGGTACGAGAAGTGCAACTCCATAAGCCTGTCCACCTTCTCGTGGTCGTTCTCTAAGAACTTTGCCATGAGCCGCTGCTTCTGATTGGTGCGGCAATTGCGAAGCAGCCAATAGATGATGCTCACCACGTGACCCTCATGCTCCGTCTTATTAAGGCCTTTCTTGCCGTGCTTGCTGGGCGTCTTGATGAACAGTGGGAAGATAGTACGAAGTCCAAGGATGTCCACAAACTTGTTACAACAATCGGCACCCTCGGGGCCCGTCAGCGCGTGATCTAGCACTCGAAGGGCGCCATTTCTAGACAATTTTTTCTCCCTAAGCATAAGATTCATCAGCTGAAGACCTTCGCCCTTCAAAAAGAGCTCCCTGTTGGGAGCCTGTAAAAGACACGAACAAAGGACGTCAAAAAGATTTTCCATGAGTTCTTGCTCTTCTGCCGTGGTTGGGTCATGTCGTTTGTACACGGCCAGTTGCTGGAGAAGTACGTCTATGCCTTCTATCTCGCCAAGCTGCTGTCGATTCGCTTCAGAGCCCTGGAAACCAAAATCAGGATCACAACAGAGCCAGGTTGAGCTTAAAATATTCTGGCTCAAATTGTCATAACTTGAGTCTACAACCAAAATATTAACAATAAACGTAGGAAAATATCGCAACAAACGGCAGACTTCTTTACGAAGGAGTACAATATAGGTTATGCATATATGGGTTATATATAACCAGTACGTTAAATATGAAGTACAGCATACAATTTAAACACAGATGGCTGAATACACAGACCTAGATCAGCACCTGGACACAGATGGCTAAATACACAGCCCTAGATCAGCACCTGGACACAGATGGCTGAATACACAGACCTAGATCAGCACCTGGACACAGATGGCTGAATACACAGACCTAGATCAGCACCTGGACACAGATGGCAAGGATCTCAGACGCGTAAAGCTTGTTGGGGTCAAAGACAAGTTTCGCCCTCAGCCTCTTGAGCAGCCACGCCAGCAGACCTGAAGAGGATGCCACAGAGCACAACGAGGGTCGACACTCAAGCAAGTTCTCCAGCAAGCCTGCACAGATCACAGCGTCATTAATTACACAGGAATTTACAGAGCTATATTGCTAGTTGAAATCTGTGTGGTAACAAGTCATATGGGTTCATTTTTTGAGGACACATAACACGGTAGACTGATTTATTCTCCCATCTATGTTCTTGACAGCGTGTATAATTTATTCCACACAAGTGTTTTTTAAAACTACAAGTTCATATTATTGTTTAACTAAACGAAATATTTGATAAATAATGATTCACCCTTACTCATCTACTATGCAATTTCCTCCAACTTTTGAACATCGTACAAAACTGAAATACTTCTAACGTACTTCATGAACAAGTTATTCATATATGGCTAGGGCAACCAAGACCCAGTCCCCCTCCTCCCCCTCCTCCCCCCCCTACCAAGCGTGTTGTGTGTAGCCTGTGTCTCCGGTGTGGTGGACGAGGCAGAGAGGGCGTTCGCACCAGCAACTCCCTGGTCGTCCAGCCTGTGCAGGTTTTGCACCAGGATTGCAACCACGTCTTCTGACACCAAGCCTTCCACTAGCATCTCCAGCCCTTCCTCCTCGTCCTCTGATACCTCCACCCCTTCGAGCGTCGTCATTTCCTGGAGAATCGCATGGTTAGAACCAGGGCAACACCAGGCAATTGTTTCAGTCAACATGAATGTGAGTGATCAGAAATTTCTCTTGCATGTAGTGAAGCTTATGTTTCCAGTTAGAGATGTTGAAGTTGGCAACAGAGCAATGAGTCAGACCTTGAGTTCTTGTATCACAGCTTCAGATATTGTATCATAGCCAAGAGCTTAGTTATTGTATCATAGTTTGACAAGCGAGTAAACTTGCCTGAACTCAGCTTTACTGGCGACATTAGAAGAAAAATAAGGTCGTTTACAATGTCACCTGACACAACCAATACTCTACCTGAAGCTGGTCAAGCACAGCAAGAAATAACCTCCTAACCAGCAGTGAGTCGACCACAGTAACAACATAACTTGCAGTGAGTCGACCACAGTAACAACATAACTTGCAGTGAGTCGACCACAGTAACAACATAACTTGCAGTGAGTCGACCACAGTAACAACATAACTTGCAGTGAGTCGACCACAGTAACAACATAACTTGCAGTGAGGCGACCACAGTAATAACATAACTAGCAGGAAGTGGAGCACAGCAATAACACGAGTCAACTCCTCTGATCTTCAGTCTCTCAAAAGCCCTCCCCCTCCCCACCTCACCTATGCAGGTAGCAGACACCCTCATCCATTACAGGGTGATCTAAAAATACGTTAACTGACATTATGTTAGTATTTATTAGTATTCAAGACACCAATACTAAAATCTTAATCAACTGGTTTTGGATCACTTTGTGCAGCAGGTGAGGTCTGTTCCGGCAATAATGGCTCCATTTGATGTGCAAGTGTCTTGACCGAATAGAGTGAAGGAACCTGAAAAAATAATCAAGCTACAACAAGCTGAACATCACAAGGCATGATAAAGAACTCGCCTGCAGCAAGTCCAGCACTGCAGCAGCGATGTCTGTGTTCTCATGCCCCACAAGGGAGAGGAGACTGTGGGGCACAGCCAGAGGGATGAGGGAGGGATAGAGCTGAGGCGCCACACTTAGAGCATGCAGTTCTTCTATGGCGTCGTGCAACTCAAGCTCCGACTCCATGAACCTGGAGGGTAAGATGGAGGTGTATAAATTGCTAGTCACTCCATGAACCTGGAGAGTAAGATGGAGGTGTGTAAATTGCTAGTCACTCCATGAATCTGGAGAGTAAGATGGAGGTGTGTGAACACACTTTTCAAAGCTGAGATTACTGAGTCAAGAATCATCTTCATTGTTTTACGCTGAATTTTCTATTTGTTAATATCTTTTGATAAGGTAGGAAACCAGAATTGCACTGCATGTTCTGAATGTGGCAACACTAACGCTTTATAGAGCAGTAATATTATGTTCTTTGACTTGTATTTAGTGTTTTCTTGCACTGAAACCAAGGATCCTGCTCGCGTTTCTGACGCTTTTTTCCACCTGCTTATCATGCTTGAGATTTTCAATGATAATGAGACCAGGTTCCTTTTATAGCTAAATTACTTCCATATCAACAGGAATAAAGATAGCAGCAACAATGAAAGCCAAGAGTACCCACAACAGAAGTAAATCAAGACAGCATCATAGAAGTATAAAGTAACAGACACGAAAGTAAAACTAGCAGCAGGACACTCACTTCCTTGGATCATCGGGAAATTTTATTCGAAGCTCCTGGTTTTTTAGCATTTTTTTGTCAAAACTGAGGATGAGTTTCTTCAGGCGAGCTTCATCCATCGGACCTTCGTCCTGCAATTCAAAAATTCATTAGCAATGAATATGTTAACTATGAGGCAAGAAAACTGACTTGTAGCGCACAGCTCTTGCAACAAAAAATTTATTGACGAACAACACAAACTCGTAAAGAACTCATGTTGGGTAAACTGATATCTTAATAAAATACATCTAGTTTAGCCAATAAAAAAAACTCACAATAAGGATCAAAATTATGATCGTTTTAATTTCTATGCAAGAATCTTTTCATACCTAATTTACAATATTACAACGTGTTCTTGAAACCTGAAAAGAAGTTTTGTGTAGCAAAGTTATTCACTAAAAATGTGACAACAATTTCAAGCTATACTAGCAGACACTGGAACTCGAAATCTTCAATTCAGAACTTGCCTCCAAATAAATAAATTAATAGACAAACAACAGAGCGAGAATAGCACTATGTAAAAAAAGACACCTGTTAGCATGGTCACTGTTCAACCAAGATTAAAATGAATTAAGAATGCAAGTGGCGATGTAAACTTTGCATGCAGTCATGTGTCGTATCTTATTCAGGGTGCAGCAACATAACTTCGGTTTTTCAAAGCACTTTACTTTAAAATAAAGGAAGTTATGTTGCCGCATCCTGTACAAGGCCAAGGCGTCCGAGTGAGAGACAAAGGAACTCCCTCCTCACTCCTGACCACCGCAATAAATTGCCCACTGCTTGGTCGACTGATGAGCGAATCTGCTTGCGAGCGGAAAGACCCGGGTTCGAATCCCGCTGCCGACATGGTTGACGCGGCTAGAAATACGGCATGGGACTTGGGTAAACAACCGAATAATTATCGAAGTAATTATCCAACCCAAGAATGGGCCAGAAGGTTCGTTCCTATAGCCTCATTCTATTCTATTCTATTGAAGAGAGCTGCAACTTCAATTATACATAACTGGCAACATACAAGGAACCCATTCACAACATGCATCACCTGGCTAGGAGTCTGCTCCTCCAGAGCACGCAGGGCAAAGTCAGCATCAGCTGCAGTGTCTGCAACTGGGGGTTCCCGCACTGCCTCTTCGTGTCTTGTCTTCATCTGTACAGGCTGAGAACAACAACATTTTAAGCACAAATCATGCATCAATTACTGTATTCTAGCAAACTTTAATTTAAATTTGCCAAGAGCTAGTGAAACTTTGCTAGCAGTATTTCCTTAGTATCTCATTTAAAATTAGTCACATGCTTTGAAAGACATGGAAGCTCTATCATATGTTTCAAAATAATAACAAAATAACTGAAAAGGTACTAATAGAAATAATTTTTCCCTACTTTGACTATTTCTAACAATACCAGTGTAAAGAAATTAACATCTTCAGCAGGTGCTTGTGTAATTCACTGCTGAGATCTATGGAAACTTCATCAATATCAAGAATTGGATTTACTCCAACAGACTGCCTGAAGCCCACGATAGAATGTGAACAAATCTTCAAGTAAATACTGCTCATAAAGAACAAGTCGAACCTAATACCTCTATTTGCATCTTAATGATTACCTCCATTGACCACAGATAAACTTTAAAAACTTAAGAATTAAAATAAAAGCAAACTTGTGCATTACATAGAATTTCATGCAATCCTCACAGCTGGTAATGCATTGTGCAAAATTTCAGGAGTTACTGCAGGCAATACTTGTTAAGAACTGCATTAAAGCTTAAGGAAATGTAAACAACATTTATACATCAAAGAAACTTTAGTGTTGATAAGTAGATGTATTCAGCTCATAATATGGGAAGTGGACACTTACAACAACACAAAATAATCCAAACACAAGGTATGCACAGAAAATGTATGATACATCGGTATCAACGTTAACGATGTTAAGGTTAAAAATTTCAATTTTTTCGATAGATTAGGTACACATTTTTTGTAGCACCTTGTATAGAAAGAAACACAAAAAAGTAACACTTCTCGAGTTCTAGTAGGCTAGACCAAACAGTTTGGTAATCTTCTAACTTCAGCCATGATAACCATCTAAAAAGAATTATACATAAAAATAGTCTCTATATATTAATACGCTCACGACTATCGTACCTGTGCGTCACACCCTTCATTGCGGTATCTATTATACAGTTGGGGTCGGGTCACGTTACGTTACGTTACTTTGGGTTGGGAATTTTATGAATGTTTTGGCTTTAAAATTTTTTCCCATTTTTAAATGGTTTAATTTTTTTATTTTTTAAATTACTTTTTAATGTTTTTAATTTTGTAAATTTTCAAATGGTATAATTTTTTGAATTTATCGAATTTTTCGAGTTTTTTAAATATTTTAGTTGTTTTTATTTTTTGATTTTGTTTTAATTTTTTTTTTTGCTTAAAAATTTTCTTTTTTTTAGTTTTTGAATTTTTTGAATTTTTGGATTTTTTAAAATTTTTGATATTTTGTCAGCCATTTGAATTTTCGAAACTTTTTGAATTTTTGGATTTTTTTTTGAAATTTTAAAAAGTGCTGCTAGCGTATCAGTGATACCGACAATACCTTTCTTATGTGCGAACCTGTACTATGCGGCCCCATGAAATTGCGAATTTTTTAACGTGGTTTTAACTGAAAAGTTTGCCCACCCCTGATCTAAAACATTGAAGCAGAGAATAAGAGAACAAAGAGAAGCAGCAAGAGAGCGACAAAGGAGCCGACAGCGCTTGCGAGAAGACGAGCAACTCGTGATAGAAGCAGACTACGAATGCAACAGCGAAGGATGAATATGAGTCAGGAGGAACGAGAATTGCATCTTCAAATCATGAGAAATAGATATCAAGAAAGTTGAAATGATATGAATGATGTGGAGAGACAGCAATTTCTAGAAAACAGGAGAAACAGATACCAAGAAAGACGAAATGATATGAATGAGGTAGAGAGACGGCACTAAGTGATTAACTATAAGTATGCTGCAATAAATGACAAATTAAGTTCACTATTTTATTTTTACTCTTTAGAAAGGTTGCGTTAAGTTAAACGGGTCTTTCATTATACATATAGAATATATACATAAACACATGTCCTGTGTTACATTATAGTGGTTTCATTTAATTTTCTAGGATGGCATCAAAGTTGTTGAATCATGTAATCAATGATTGTTAATTTCTTCACTACCTGTAAAATCATGCTACTGAACTAACCGCGAATTATTCGCAGGTCCTCCTAGTTAATCTTAACTTTGCTTACAGGTTGAGGATGAGCCATTCCTCTCGGAGGTGTAGGAGGGGGGATGTAGCGGGGAGGCGTGGGAGGTGGGATACGGCTTCGAGGGGGCGTAGGAGGCACCATTGCACTTCTACTGCTAGTTACAGATGGCCGCTGAAGCCCTGCATCATAAAAATATTTATTATTGTTAGTTCTCTTATGAACCTTTTTATCAAAGACACACAGAATTAAAACTTTCTAATAAATCAAATTGAATCTGACTAGGTACATCAAAGAAACTGGTTATGTAGTCCTCACCAGTTTGCTATCAATTTAAAACAATGTTTGTGCCACATGGAATAACTAAATTCTAGCTGCTTAATGCCATGCTTTAAGTCTAGGTATTCAAGGTTGAGTAAAACTATATCAGATGAATAAGGAACAGTTTTATGGAACCAGCCACAAACTATCAAGACTTCTAAGCTCTAATATGTTACTCGTGTTGTGATTGTTGACTTACTACTCATGTTGTGATTGTTCACTTGTTACTCATGTTGTGATTGTTAACTTGTTATTCATGTTGTGATTGTTAACTTATTACTCATGTTGTGATTGTCATCTTGTTAATCATGTTGTGATTGTTGACTTGTTACTCATGTTGTGATTGCTGAATCATACTTAGTGCACTATGTGCACCTAATTAGATACTACAAACTTATCCTTTTTGTGCTAATTAAATTCAATATAAATATTCTTTACTTTAACACACATTTCATCTAATTATAGAGAACAAATCAGTACCTGTGAGACGACTCTTCTTGCGAGCATTTCCAGAGCCGCTCGAGCTGAGGAGACTGTTTTTACGGCTGTCATTCTCTTGTTCTTCATCATCCAGGCCATGCTTCATGCCCATCTGGGGCTGTAATCAACAAATTTATATTAGTATCACAAAAATATTTTAGAGCAAATAAAATAATTTATAAATATGCTTATGAATAAAACATTCATTCAGATCCAATAGTCAAGCACTTCTGATGTACTGAAAACATATACATAAATAGAGCAAATAAGTATTTAATTCAGCAGCACCCAAAATATACATACATTACTTGGATAGTTTAAAGCAATAAGAAAAATGTTCATCTATTAGGTAAAAGACAGTAAGAATAATACATGCAAGCACATGGCTAAGCTTGAACCATGCCTCACAACTCAGCATGGGCAAAGTCTTGCAAAATTTACTAAAAGCTCTACCATTGTGTAGGAGCATTCACTAGATGCTCTAGCAAGAAGCTGCAGTTGAAACAAACTCCATAAAGTTTGGAGAAAATTTAATAAATAGAATTAACTAGTTAACTAGATATCAAAGTATACAAACTGATAATACAGTAATATAATTTGAAATATAGGTTTGGATGGTTTTAAAATCAAAATTGATTCGCTCACTCTAGGAAATACAAAAATGACACACTTTACTCTTAAACATAGAATGAAAGGCTTAAAGAGATAAAATTTTCGAAGAAATTTCTTATAATGTGATAGTCACCTTGTATGATAGAAGCTCACCAACATCCATGTTTAGAATCTATTGCGGTTTCTATTGAAAACAAACCGATCGCTCACGAACAGTTTAGTATACACTTAGATAGCTAATGACGCGGTCACCCAGCACGTCCCTCAGCACTTGTGTGGTGGTAACTCGGATTTAATGTGACAGTTCAAAATTGAAGCCCCTAAAATGTGATATACCATTAAATTTTTGAATCAAGAAGAAAATTTGTGGACATCAAGTTCATTCAGTGACTTTTAGTAAGTATAGATGAGCTTGACTTTAGTTGTAAACAATAAATCTTATAAATGAGAGTCAATTGAAAATTGAATTCATCCCGTTAGAATTATTCATGTCGTAAATACTCTCTCTACTTTGTGCAAACATAAATATTGTTCGTGGTACTAACCGCCATTGTATGCTCACTACTTAAGAATCTTGAAAATAAAACTCTGCAAATGAAATGTAGCCTATATTTTACTTAATTTAATTGGAAGTGAACAATTTGTTTCTTTAGGTACGTTGATTGATATTGTATCCTGCAATCTTAATGTTTATCTGGTATTATTACCTACCCATGGTTTTGCTCAATGTTCAAATAAATTTCATAATAGTTTTATCACAAAATCATATTACTATATTCAATGTTTCAGTGTTAACACATTGTTCTTTGAATCTCGATAACAATTTTTGAAACTCATGGGATTCGCGCTATTTTCTCGATCCCTCACTGAACAGCTGAGAGCGTTTCAAAACAAGCACGTGCTTCGGTTATAGGAAGCGCAAGTCAGCTTGTTTTGGTGATTAAGAATCAATTGAGCTAAAGTGGGGTTGGAGCTGGAGAACTCGTGACCTGAGATTGGCTGGTGAAAGTGTCTCGCGTTTTGAAGTTTTTGTTGACAGCAATTGCAAACTAGTGTGACTTT
>VCRD01008773.1:0-16606 GCA_006783055.1 Trinorchestia longiramus
CAGTCGACTCCCTTAACCTGACCTTCTGAGATATTGTTATAAACATAACACTGGCAACCCCAGGCCATGACACCACCATAAAAAAATAACAATACATCAGAAAAACGAAAATAAAAAAAACAAGAGACGGAGAAAAATATCCGCACATACCTTGACATTGCAAAAACTGCCATCCAACAAACGAACCAACCAACACCTGCTCTCACGCTCTCAAGCAACACCCACATCAAACTTGCTGCCCTAGTAATTGAAGCACACGTCGCTAGTCTGGCCAAAACTGAAAGTTACGGAACAATCTTATCAAAATCCCTGAAAAGAAACTTCAATATTGATACCTCATTCCCCGATAGAGATTCCCAAAAAATATTCAACCTGTTCATCAACCCCACTCCTGACCCCGAACCTGCACCCATTGCTACCCCTAATACAAACACAGAAACAATCTCCACGCACCAAGACATGGAATCGGAATCGGAACAATCATCAACCGAAACGAATGACACGCAGGATAAAAATTCTGACAACACCGAACCTGAACAACCATGTGAAACGTGCACAAAGAAAAAAACCACAAAGAAAAGGAAGAAAGCCTGCTCACCTCCCGACAAACAACCGACACCTGACACCTACGAACTCGAAACCACTCTCGTTAAAAGCGCAACACAACACCCACCGATCCCAACTCACCCCACTAACGACTGGATCATCACTGAACTCGCAAAAACCAACCCGAAAATCAAGGCCGAAATAGGAAAAGGAGACCCCAACGAAGTTTGGAAACAGATATATGTGAATAAAATACACCTGAATCAACTCCCAATCTCCGCAATTCCGCAACAAGACTTTGACGAAATCCCGCATTCGTCTAAAAACTTGATGCACAAAAGACCAAAACACACAACATAGTGGACACACATAGGTACACAAAATCCCTCACCATCATTCAACATAACGTCCAAAACTGGCAAAATAACAAAATAGCACTATGCAACATCTACCGACAATACGATCCACACATAATACTACTTAACGCTCACTGCCTACGAGATAACACCCCCATAAAAATATGGAACTATAACACATACGCTGCAAACAAAGCTGATGAACAACACGCAGGCACAGCGATAGCAATCAGGAAAGACATCCGATTTAAACTACACGAGAATTTCCACTCAGACATGCTCGGAGTCAGTCGAAACTCCGCAAGGCCCTATCACCATAGGCACAACCTACATCCCACCACGCACCAACTACATTAACTACATCAGGGGTCGGCAAACTTTTTTACCCGTCGACCCCTTCATGGAATATTTGTATTTACATCGACCCCCTCCATGCACACACACACAAATAGGTGAAAAAAATATTAAACCATTATTGACATTTTTGGTGACCAAAATTAAAGAGAAATGTTATAAACCAAACCCGTCTTATGTTGTACCCGATACAATGTTTGAAGATATATATTAAGAGGAAGAGGCAGTCTTCACTGATACAAAGTAAAAAAGAAAAGAATAGAAGTTTACCTACCTACAGAGAATTTTGACTGTTTCGAAATTTAAGAATACTTATCGTTAAAAAATTGATATGAACATAATTATATAAAACAAATGTGCTACTTGACAATAATATTAACTGCCATGGAAATACGCAATATGTTTTTTATCAAAACAGAATAATGAAAAATACATTAACTTACCAATTTATCAATAAACTTGATAATAATGAGATGGATGAGCTTGATGAGTGGCAGCAAGGCTAGTGATATTTGGTATAAAATTGGTAAGCTTTAACCGTGAATCACCACGGTTTTCCAAGTTTAGCCTACTTCTCTGCTTTGTTAGAATTGCATTCGCATGGCTAAAACCAACTTCAACCATGTATGAAATTGGGAATGCAAGCAATAAATCTTCGGCTCTTGCTTTGAGCTTGGGATATTTAGTGACAGTACTGACATGGGTCCAATATTTAGTAGGGGTTTTACGTTCAAACAACGCTTCAGCTTCCAGATCTACACATATTTCGACAAGTTCATGATCTAAATTGTCTGTTTTCATATCAAATGGAGTGACAAGCCATTCGGGATAGTGCATATTTTCCAAATCGTATAAACGTGTTTTGAAGTCTTCTCTTAATTTATTCAGATGTTCAATATATATCTCCAAGTCACTGTCTAAAAAGATCTCAGACTCTTTCAGCATTCGCAAGTTTGAAAAATATTTGAAATCTTTACGTGCCAGTGAACATTCAAATAGCTCAATTTTTGCTTAAAAGCCCATGATAATTGTTCGAGCATGAATGATTGTTACATTTTTGCCTTGAAGACGTTTTTGTACTTCGTTAAATTTTGAATGGAGATCTGCCCAATAAAACAAATGGCTCTTGCATCGTTTTAATTCATCACATAATGATGGATCTACATATCTTAAAAATTCTTCTATTGAATCATATAATTCACCAAGCCTCTGCAAACAATCGCCTCTTGATAACCGCCTTACTTCAGTGTGCAGAAGCAAATGGTTGAAAGTTTCATCATTTTCTTCACTTAGTTTTGCAAATAGTCAGCTATTCAGAAGATGGGCTTTAATTTTATTGATAGATCTGATGCACACTTTCAAAGCTTCACGCAGTTCACCACTCAGTTTTTTTGCTTCAAGATGCTGTCTGTGTAAAACACAGTGAACAGCATATACAGTAGGAACCTTTTCCTTAAGAAAGACAGAAAAACCTTTGTAACGACCTACCATAGCTGGTGCGCCGTCGTTTGAAACCGCACTAATATTACCGAACGGAATTTTGTGCTTGTTCAAATATTCTTCCAAGCATAAAAAAACCGTTTTAGCTTTTGAATCAGTGGCAAGATAATCAGCAAAGAGAAACTCGTCAACAGTATTATTCAGAGTCGGGCTATAGAACCTCACATAAGCCATGAGGATATTTGAACTTCCAAAAGTTGATTCGTCAAGTTGAATAGCAAATTTAGAATGTTGAAGTTCTGAGGTTGCAGTTTGTTCAACATCAATGGCCATTTCCTCAATGCGCCGCTGCACAGATCTTGCACTTAACGGTATGGATTTTAAAACTTGTTTAGAGTCTTTCTTCATAACATTTTCGATTGGATCTATTATAGCAGGTAATATGATCTCTTCACCAATAGTGTACGGTTTGCCCTTCTTTGCTATATTAAGAGAAATGCTGTATGATGCCTTCAAACCTCCTTCACTATCAGCGCTAGCAGATGATTTTAAAAATGCATTCAAGTTAGGCTGAGATCTTAATTTTTTTCAGCGTTTTGAAATAATCAAGATCTTTGTTTTTCTTATCAGAATGGATCCTTTCTAAATGGTTTTTCATTTTAGCTGGTTTCATAGCATCATTGCTAAAAGTTTTTTCACACAACAAACACATGGGCATAGTTTCATTAGCAAGCGATGGTGCAAAGCCAAATTTCAAATACGCCGGAGAATATTGCCTACATTTTTTCTTAGCATTGCTATTGGGCATTATGAGGATTGGAAATAATTTTTTATGCAAAAAGCAGTGCAAGTTTTAAACACAATAACACAAGCAGCAAGAGACCGGCACAAACCAAATGAAAGATGGCGGGCAACTAAGAGCAAATGACCTTCTACGCACCAGCAAACGAGACTGAGGCTGTTTCAAACGTGTTACGAGCTCGTTCGAATTCGTTCAACGACAAAGTGTATGACCAAAATATGATAAGAGCTATTATATCGTATCGACCCAGTAAGCACAGAAAACAATAAAATGTAACATCGTTAATAATTACTAAAAATTGATACAAGTAAGTATCCTGTAAAAAGTATCGCGTTGAAGGAGTGAGAGTGTACTCGGTTCTCTATGCTGCGCATGGTTTGTGTATGCGGCGTCTGCACACGCCAGACATACACACATACTCCGCTAGAGGTAAGGCTTTGAGTAGCTGTCACTAGCGCACGCTGTCTCGACTGCGGTTACTGCATTGTAAGCAATTGTTTACTCTTAACATTTAATTTGATTTACAACATATTTATATTGATGCTTTCCATTTTTATTTTGTAGATTGAAATTTGACCAAATTTCAAATTTTTCTACAAAAAATGTATTTGTATCCCAGGTCTTGAAAAATCTAATTGATTCTTTTTATTTTCCTTAATCGACCCCCTTCCGACCCCCAAAAATTTATCGACCCCTTGAGTTCTGTCCTCGACACCCAGGGGTCTATATCGACCACTTTGCCGACCCCTGATCTACATCGAAGGCCAGCAACCTACTGGAAAGGAAAAATCAAACAGCTGTGCATGGTTTTGAATATAATGTACATTTGTTTTCATATGTTCAAATAAGTACAAACAAATTGTTTTCATTTTATTCATCATAAACAACAGAAAGTTCTAATTGCTTGGTACATGCTACAAAATATTAAAGTTAGTAAATGGTAGGAGAGAGCAAATTACTCAATGAGAAATTTGATTCCGAGATCTTTTTTCCACACCAGGGCAAATATTTGTCGATGGCAATATCAAAACATCAACCAAGTGGTCGTCACTGAACTTCGTTCTTAATGGACTTATAGTATATTTTATTTTTGAAAGAAGCTGTTCACAAACATATCGACATCCAAATATTGATGTTTCCCATTAATCAAAATGTTGATGTCTATTCCGCTCGGTAATGCATACAGTGCCGACTTGAACTAACAAACAAATATTAACACTTTGAAATCTTCAAAAAATGTGAATGAAGTTTTTTCATTCTTTACTGACTCTAGACACAAAGTAGGCTACTTGAATCATTTCTCAAACTTTTAGGCTGCCTAAATAATATTACAATAGTTATTGAACATTTTATTTCTTTTTGAGTGTTTCTTTTTGACTATGGTTGCATTATTTAAGCATGCTGAAAATTTGAAAATTAGTTCAAGTACTAATTGTCTACATTCAGTAAAAATTTTCAAAAATTATTGAGCTCTTTTAAGAACTTAGAAGTTTTTAAATTCTTCTTTAATTTAGACGGCCTTGTATTTCTAATAGAAGTCGGCGGTGGATCCCAAAAAAATTCGATTTATATGATTTACCATTTTACAAGTTAAATAGTAGCGAGCAAAAAGATCAGAACAAGGACAAACAAACAAACAAACAATCTTTATTTCCGATCAAGTACACAATACATAGACAATAGCACATTGGTTTTTCAAATTCTTAAGGTTAACATTCTAAGAGTAAGGGTGATGGTGAGATCCATGCGACGATCCCGGGAGGTTGATGGGCGTCTTCACGGGCGGGGAGTTGAGGTCTTAGCAGGTTGAGTGCACGGCGCGGCGTACGAGAAACAGCTCGTGTCCATGGCCGGGTTCGAACCAGAAAAGAAATAAATCTGATATAACTGTTGCTACAAAGAATAACGGAATCTATCAGTATAGGACACTAAGACAATCAATGTGAGTTAAAGAATTTGAAAGCATAGTGTTCGCTCAATTAATATTGGACAAGTTGTAGTACTAATTTCAAGTATGCCGTCCATTTTCCCCGAACAGTTCTAGTTTTCTCGATGTAGGCATCGATTTATTTATATTAACCCATTTAATATTTCTCATATGATTCATATAATGAAGCCAAAACTGTGAACAGTTTATTCTCACAAATATATAAATGCAAGGAACAAAACATAATACACGTTTAAAACTTTTTCTTCAAAACAATATAATTAAAATCATAAATTAAATGAGCATTAGTTGAAGAAGCTTGTTTTATGGAACATTTGTAAATTAAATTTAATTACACAGTCATTTTGTGAGTTCTATTATCAGTCCGTCCTCATGTGTGTATCTCATCGCCCCTGATAGCGATCTTCCATTGTCTTAAGGTTGGAGTAATGTTTCACCTTGTGAAAGACGAGCCTTCTTTCACCTTGTCATGCGCATCTGTAAAAAGTATAGCTGATGGGGAGAAACTATTGCCATAATTTTGAATAGCGTTCCGAATATTATTAAAATCAGCTCTTACATCCGTTGCACTACAACAAATATGTTTTCGTTGGCCTGTGTTATTTTTTAGCAGAAAATGTTAAAATTATGTAACGTGCATCTCTATGGTGCAAGCAGTATAGCTGATTTTTGCTAATTTATTCATGAGGTTCTGGTAAAGGAATGGTTGAGACTTTAGCCTTATTTTTTATTGTGTATTGTTTGCAATAATACCATAGGAAGTGCTAATAGTTGGCAGGAGTGTGGATTCTTCAACTGGATTCACCGAAAGTAAACATGAGATATCTGTGTTTGATATCATCATGGACCGTCATCTTCTTTGACTACTGGGTCCATGTATCGGGCACCTTTATTCAGCATCATTAGTTTTGTTTTAGCATCAGTATTTTGTTAATAATGATCGATATCATTTTTCATCAACATTGTTGACAATATCATCAGTCGTTTAATCATGACGATATCATCAGTCATTTAACTTTCCGTACTTCATGTTCAGTGATTTCTTATTCCTTTTTTCAGATACTAGTTGGAAGTTTATAAAATCATGCAAGCTGTCAGCTTACGGTTTTGATCATGTTTGTGAGCATTACATCGGCCTATATGGACAGAAATGTAATATTTCAAGTATAACAAAATGTTCGAAGACATGTGAAAAATACTTTAGTTTTCAAACAAGTTATGGGTTCCTCGTGAAATTTGTAGCTTCTTGAAGTCTATTCTGAAGGAATGATTACATAGATAAAGGAAATCCATGTTCTTTACATCTCGTACAATTAGACTGGATTCAACAAACAAAGTCTACGATCGTCATTTCTCTATGGTTGGTGCATTTCCACATGTACAAAAAGTTCAATGATGAGGAGAAACTCAATTATTCAGACTGTCTATCTTCTATCTCTCCAGTTCCATATAAAGAGGTGCTCCAAATACCAATCTGTCCAACTTTTCAGTCTACATCTGATGTAAATATGTCGGAACACGATATTACGCGATATTAAAATTTGCTTATTTCAGAACCTTGAGAAAACAGATTGAACCGTTAGATTCAGAGGTTATTCACGGGCTCTGTGGTTGAAATTACGAACTTTGTATTTGTTTTTATTATGGAGACACATTGCACAAAAATTTGAATATCCAAAATCATATTCTTTAAGATTTTTTAATTCGTTTATTAGGGCAAAACTACAGAGGTTAGACGAAAATATGAAAACATTTTGTGTAATGCATGTTTCAAAAGAAATGTTTTTCTAGTGAAATACGAAGGTGGCGCTGGTTTTCTCGCCTACTGACACACCCTATACAACGCCATAAGTGAGCTGCGCTGGTTAGTCGATCGCGAGGCACTGTTCTGTGGAGTTGTAATTGCATCACGTTAGAGATAACAGCCTTCGATCGTGTACAAATTGTTAGAGCGCATACGCAGGGTGCTCCGTAAGCAAGGTAGCCGAGGTGTTTAGTGTTTAAAGGATACTATAGCGAAGATTTATTCCGCATATTTGAAATGCGGAACAATATTATCCACTTAATCACATCACCGACAAAATTGTGTGTTAGTGATCATGACAGACGATCATTAAAGAGGACTGTGATAAAAAAGAAGACCACAGCTGCAAAATTTACTACTGAAATGAATGTCAGGCTCACAAATCCTGTGAATACCAAAACGATAAGACCCAGCATATTTCTGACCGAGCGATAATTCAAAAACCATTCATCAGTAATTATAATGCTCGTAACTGTAGGAGGTGGTGTTTAAGTCCTAAATCCTTGATTTTACAGCAGTGGGATACAGTAATATGTTCGGATGAGTCTTCTTTCACACTGTTTCCCACTTTTGGTCGAGTTCACGTCGTGTGAACGTCATCCTAATCCTATAATACAGATTGCTTGTTGCCAAGATTGAACCTGGCAGGGGTTCTGTGATGCTTTGGGCAGCTATATCGTGGTTTCATGGGGCCCCGTAATAACTTAACAAGAGCACGTTAATGACAATAATTATGTGAACATTTTGTTTAATAAAGTCCATTCCATGGTGCAAGCTTTGTTCCCCAATGGTTATGGTGTCTTCCAAGACGGCAAAGCACCTGCTCATACAGCTCACATCGTCCAGGACTGGTTTTCTGAACCCGAAATTGATTTTTCTCATCTTCTTGGCCCACGACAGCTGCTATACAGTATGACCCAAAAAAAGGTTTACCCATGTTTAAAATGTTGTAACTTTTCAATGAATGAAGATATTTTGGATCTGTTTGCTTTAATCGACGTAGAATATAATTGTCTATCAGTCTCTGCACATTTTTAAAAATACGTAGCCACTCCATAACATTTAATAGTTAAGTAATAGGCACCAAAATGAAAGTTGCACAAGAATTGCTAATTAAAGTTCATGGACCCCTGTGAATAAAACAACAGTTTCTGTACATCGTTTTTCACTTAAAGAACCTGTGTTAGAAATGATAGAAAGAAAACAATTTTTTATTGAACACAATTGTCTTTACCATCCTCTTCCTTCTATTTGATCGCCATTCCTATTTACGCAAACCAGGGCTCTTTTTTTCATGCTTTTCGTTACTTTTTTCACACGATGTGGATTACCTTTTAAAATGTTAACCTCTGCCGTGATGCGCAGCCTCAAGTCATCAAATTGATTGGAGGAGTTGCACATACTTTGTTTTTCAAATGTCCCCATAAAAAATAATCACATGGTGTTAAATCAGGACTTCGGGGAGGCCATTCGATGTCATGGCCCACAGCAATTATGCGGTTTTGGAAGATTTCCAACAAGCGTTCCTTTACAATTAGTGATCTGTGAGCCGGTGCTCCATCTTGAACCCACCAATAACGATTCAATCTGTTTCCACATGCAATATTTAATTGGGGGATAATTTCTTGATTCAGTACGTCAAGATATTTTTTCCCATTCATATTTCCACCTGCAAAAATCGGTCCAATTATTTTTCCATTTCTACAAATACCGATCCAAAGTGACAAGTTTTCTCTGGAATTATTCTTTTCCCAGGTATGATTTTGTGGTGGATCATTTTTTGGAGCCCAATGTCTGTGAATCTGCTTGTTGACAAATCCATTCATACAGAAAGCCGCCTCATCTCCAAAGATAATTTGGATTATCATCTCCAATTCTTGTGCTGCTTCCATTTTGGTGCGTATTACTTAACTGTTAAATGTCATGGAGTGGCTACGTATTTTTAAAACTGTACAGAGACTGATAGACTATTATATTCTACGTCGAATAAAGCAAACAGATTCAAAATATCTGAATTCGTTGAAAAGTTATGACATTTTAAACACGGATAAACCTTTTTTTGAGTCATACTGTACTTCAATTGTATTGGACATTTGTGGTCTACATTGGAGAATGTGCATGGTCGCTAGCCACCACCATTATCGTAGTCTGAACTTTTAACCGTTTTGAAGGAAGAATAGGACAAGATATACTCGACAATCATGCAGAAGCTGTGTCTATAAGTTTTGAGAAGACTGGAAACTGTTAACTGTTAATGTTAACGGTTATTTTACACCATATTAAGCAAGGAAACCTGTTTCTTTCTAGGTGTTTCTATATTTGTATTCAACCTGTTTATACGTTATTCAAAGTTAAATGGAAGAATGACAGTTAAGGCAGATAACTTTGTCATTTTGAGTACCAGAAAGGACCAGAAAAGTACCAGAAAAATAAGTGTATTAAAGGTATAGTCTTGGAAAAGAATATTGAACGTTATTCAAGTAATTACTAGGTAAAACTTGAGAATTTTGAGGGTAACATTTTTGTGTGTTTGTGACTTTGAGTGTGATATCCTCCACCCATATTCCCTTACTCCTGGTGTATGAGCGTGATTAAGCTATCTGTGTGTGATTAATATAAAACAGAATAAGACTTGACTTGTATTCCTAAAATAGATCGCTTAACTTGCCCTTGTTGCCCTATTTTATTCTATGCTATTCAAGTACAGCTTAGCATGTTCATAAGGTGTATAAAATTCTTCACTGTGAGACATTTTTTACCATTTTCCCATTTTACATTGATATCCATTTTTATTATGGTGCATTCTTGAATAATCCATGTGGCTGACAGGATAATGACTATATCTTTGTTCAAATGAATTGTTTCTCCTTTATTCTGGGGCTTAAACTACAAATAATTGTAGCAAGCTTTCCCCCATATTTTTACTCAAAACAAGAAAAAATTCAGTTTCCAACTATGATTATTGTAACAGTGACGTATTTATCACGGGGTTCGAAATAATTGGACGTCTTATTTTGACGAGTTAAACCCCATGCTGGTAAATTACAACCCAACCTTATTAAATGACTGTAAAGCGCAAAGTCATTAATATTACTACAACACTTGTGCCACGTTGTCATGTTTGCACTCATCTGAGCTTACCCACTATTCTTTCATTATAATATAAGTAAAACATATTGATTTGTTCTCCAGACATGGAAACTGCGCAGTTTTAGAATAGAATAGAATAGAATAGAATATGCCTTATTCTATTCTATTCTATTCTATTCTAAAACTGCGCAGTTTAAAGAGACAAAGGCAGTTGCAGCTGCATGAGGACCGGAACCGATAGAAATTTGGTAGCATACATTAGTATGTTTAAACACCGACACAGAGAAAACGTTATATTCAAACAGGTTTCAATTCAATTAAACATATTTATTTCAGCAGAAATGGCTGTTTTTATAAATGTGTGGCCTTTCCTACTAAATACAATCCCTCAGTCTTGATTCAAAAAGACGAGAACTAAAGTCCTGCGGCTTATTTTGATTAATTTTTTTTCAGTGTTCTTCAAAACACATGTGCTCGTTCGTTGTTTGAATTTTTGCATTTTACATTGCTTTCTAGCTCTGTCATTTTCTAAAATAAAATTATCTTGTAAATGAATTTTTTCAAAATTTATGAAAGTTGGATATGCATTTGTAGTCCTTTTTTAACTGCCGTAGATTAAACTATGGGTACCCTCTCATATGCTGAAAAAAGTTTCAAGAAGCCAAAAAGAAAACCCAAGAAAGTGATTACCATCTGCATTGGCATGCAGCTCACCGACGTACCAGTCTCCCCAACTCCGACAGTTCGTCAGAAACTTCAGTTCAGGAAATAAAAGAGGTGCGCATTGACCAGTAGGGAAACTGGAGAGAATTTTCTGTTCATGTATGAGTATTTCATGTCTTTTTTCAAATACCTTTCCTTGCGTTCGATTTTTCTCTCAAATATTTATGTTTCAATATTCAAATATTCAATATTCGCCAAAATTGACGAAAGTTTGACCGAGGAGCTAAATATTGGTAAGTTTGTCCTACATGTAAGCGCGAACTGAAGTAGGAATGATCTATAAAATTGTTGTCTTCATTGATGACCAATATAACTACTATCAAGTAATGATTGATAAAAGTGGAAGGTAGCGTACCCATTTGAAACAGTCCATTTTTGCAATGTTACGTCATGTGCATAGTCACAACTGTTTGCATTCTTATTTCGTAAGCGTTTCAAAACTCGCACCGTAACAAATCTTTCAACCAACTCTTTGGTATATCGATCAATTCTTATTATAATGACAGGTACGTGATTGAATTGAGTGCATTTACTCCGATTATCACTTGTTTACCACACATAAATGTCTTTTTCTCTTTGTTTGTTAGACGTTGTATAGCAGTAAAAATAACATCATTTTCATCACTTGTATAGTAAAACTTGGAATGGAAAACTTAGTAAATAACAAAGAAAACATTGACCTGGCAATTGAGAATAGGACTATGAAAATTAATAAGGAAAAATAAAATTCGTGTAATCCAATGATTTTGATATTCTGTCTTCATGATGTGAGGAAAGGCGTTTTCAACCAAATAAGCTCTAACTCTATTTTTCATTGTGAATTTAGTCCATATTGCCAGATTTTTCGTGCACTCAAGCAGTACATGGAGTTATAGCGACTCCGGTCAATAGTTTGCTGCACATGAAGCATAACCGAGAATTAAGCTGTAATTAAGAGTAGGATATTTTTTCAACCAGACCTACAAATATTCTCTAGAATGCCGTGTGTAAGTCTGGTTCATCACAGATGGGTGACTCTTTGAAATCAGTGTCAACCAAACTCTGAAATTCGTTGGAAGTTAGTGTGTAATTTTCATGCATTGACTCAAAACTTAATGTACCATTTCAGGGGTTTGACATTTGGTCAATTCTAGGTATGAGGTGTTGATGCTCTCTGTTGATTCTAAATAAATTTAATATGATATATAAGAAATTTATTAAGTATATGTGTGCTTTCAACAACAAATTGTCCTATTTTTGAGCTGGACATTCTACTATTGGTCTCAAAAACCATGAAGGAGAAAATTCACTTCTCATTCTGGCGTCTGACAATATAGAGGTCATAAGATTGTGCTACGGCGAAAAGGTATGTGGTATTACTTTTGCCATGGAAACAATAATTAGATTTTTAGCAATGAGTGTTGGCATATCATTTTGGAACACTTTAGTGTTTGACAACAATATTTTAGTTACTGGGAATCTTTCAGATGTAAAAATGATGATACTTTTAACCGCAGTAAATAACCCATAAAATGTTATTACAGGTCTAGTTAAACACAGTAATCAATATTGCAGACCATCAAGAGACATCTATCGAGCGTGACTGAATGAAGAATCAGTCACATCATGGACTTTCCTAGATGTAGAAATCTTAAGGCTGTTGTAAATTAATAATGATCACATAATAATATAATGTTCTTCTATTCCTCAACTGTCATGTTACAGTGATCCTTATACCCAATTTTTATCCCAGTTGAGCGTTTAACCAGTTTGTAAATAGTTTTGAAATTTCAAACCTTTTATGATATATACCTGCAATGTCATACAATGTCAAAACACTATTGTTTATGTAAGCATTGAGTTTAAATATAATTCAATTTTAAGTCGTTGTATGCTTTTTTGTCCATAAGTCGTTTTATTAATCCGAGGCTAATGTCAATTAAAATGATCTATGCCCGTCATTTCTCCGCAAACGACTTGTACAAAGATCATAAAATTATGTACATACATGCATCACCAGTTTTTGTCATAAATGCCCCTACTAATCAGATTTGTACCACCGTATTTTTTCGCTGAAAGTTTTCTAAAATCCACATATTTTTTCTCCTGTTGCAAAATTTTTAAGACGTCAAATGACCAACATCGATATTTTTACACAGTATGGCACAAAAGGCTCTAGAAACAACGGCGAAAGTGGGCACTATTTTAATACTTAAAATAGCGTATGGCATCCAATTCTGTGCCTCCATTGAGCTGACTGGCGCTTAGTTTCAGGATTGAAGCCTTGTACTCCGTCCGTCAGCATTCGTTGTACCCTCCTCGAAGATACCTTTTATATTTCAAGTCTTCATGCAGGATTGTGTACACAGATCCACGGAAATGCCAACTTTGGAGACAATGTCTTTCATACTCGTTCAACAAGTTTACAAAACAACTTTCTACACTCGTTTGATCAGCGGCTCAGACCGGGTGCTTCTTCCATAGAGTTCTATTTTGGATTGGATTGACCAGATTATTTTTTCCCAAAACTCTCTGATTTTCTCTTTAGAGGTTTCAACAAAGTTCGATAGTTTTCAAATCGGAAAATTCAGGCGTAGCCAAAATAGAACTCTTTGGAAAAAACAGAGCAAAGCGTGTTTGGCGGAAAAATGTCACCGCTCATAATCATCAGAATACCATACCTACAGTGAAATTCAGGGGTGCCTCCACCATGATAAAGGAATGTTTTTTACTCTGAATGTACAGGAAAATTATTGAGAAAAATCTTCAGAAACATTCAGTTTCGTTGTGACATGGATGAGATTTTGTGTTTCAGGGAAAAAATGATCCCAAGCGCACTGCCAAACTAACAAAAGAATAGCTTAAAATAACGAAATTGACGTTCTTAATTGGCCGTCAGTCTCCCGACCTAAATCCCATTGAAAATTCCTGAAAAACTTCAAGGATTAAAGCCCACAAACAGAATCCACGTACATCAATTATTTAAAGGAATTCTTCAAGGAAAAATGGGAAAAATAACCAGTAAATCTATGTAAAACACTTGTACGTACTTATTAGGTTGTTACAAAAATAATGGTCGCTCGAAGGTCTGGAAGGCTTTTGAAATCAGCCATTATTTTTGTAACAACCTAATATATAAAGAGACTGGAAACAGTTGAGTAAAGTAGAGGAGTTACTCCAAAATACTACATGAATGTGCCCAATATTTTACATAGGATAAATTTTGTTCTCAATTAATAAAACAATTTCAACACTGACTCTTGACTTTCCTTTCTACATACGACGAAATATACTATATGAGATAACACTGACTATTTATCTGGTGAAATTGTGTAACCAAGATAAACTTATGACAAGCAATAGAATGTATCAAATGCTCTTCGCGTATCACTGTGTGTCAAATACTCGTAAATGAATCCTATTGCATAAAACTCTGTACTGTACAATATATTTAAACGAGAAAAGTAAGAAACTCCTGAGTGAAACAAACTCGTGGACGTCCGATCCTCTCCGTCTCCAGCTAGACAGACATCAAGGCTCCATCGTCTTTATCCATTTTAATGCATTTTATTACTTCTTGGATATCCAAAATTAGGGAAACTTTTTCAAAAGTGGATGAAAATTTTGCAATAGCCGTTTTCTCATACGCACAGATGAAGATAAAGAATATATAGGATGTTTATCATTACTGCAACATATGTAAGTACACACGTCAAGTCAATCAAAGTTGATCCAGCTGTTGAAAAAGGAGCTGTGAAAATTCGAAAGGAAAACCATACAATTTAACAAATTACTGGGATGATGAATTGTTTTACAAGTGCTGTGAGCTGGATTTTGATACTTTATAATAAAACAGGTAGGCTGACTAATACATAAATGTCGGGTAGACCAAGGAAAACTACAGTAAAAAGGATAGGGTTATGCAAAGCCTAGCAATAAAGTACTGTTTTCCAACTGCGGGTGAAATTTCGGGTTAAATTAATGTTGACACAAATGTTTCAAGGCAAACTATGTCCGGCGATTGCACGGAATAGGCTTTTTTGCGAGATCTCCTTCGAAAAAACAGCCAATAAATTAAAAGAATCAGGCAGCAAGATTGACATTTGAAAAGGAACATGTCAGTTGGTCAGCAGAGAATTGGGGGAAAGTATTTTTCTGTGAGAAATCTAAATTTAATGCATTTGGGAAAAATATTTAAGAGTTTATAGAAAAAAGAATTGGTGAAAGTTTGAAATTGAACTGTATAAAGAAAATTGTAGTTTGGTGGGGGGAATCGTGATGGTTCTCAGTATCATATCAGACCAGGACACATAACCGTTAGTGCGTCTAAACACTAGATTAAAGCCGATGTTTACAAGAATGGGTTAGAACAACATGTTGTGTGAGTTTTGCACAATTCTTAAATTTATACTACTTCTAAACACAATAATATTCCTTGGCACAAAGCAAAGCTCGTTACGAGCTATCTCAAGGATCAAGATGCGGAGGTTGCGGACTACCCTGTGTTGAATCACGATATGAATTCATTACAAAACCTATCGAAGACTCTAGGAGAAATATCTTGGTGAAAAACCCAACAACAGTTGAAGATTTAACTCTAAAATTAGAACAAAAATGCGTCAAGAATGCAATTGCTCAATCTTATGATTTCCTAAAATCCTACTTTCGTAGATGCTTTCTGTTATTGAAAACAAAGGTCATAATATTAAATGTAAAAGATAAATGCAATCTGTTATTTTTCTTATGTTTTGGTAAGAACGTTATTTTGTTCCTTAATCTTATACTCAAAGAGTTATAAAATGTTGAATAATCATGATAGTATTATTTAGGCAGCCTGAAAATCAGAAAAATATTTGAAGCATTGTATGTCTACAGTCAGTGAAAATTTCAGACAATTGATTCACACTTTTTTGGGATTTTGAAATTTTTATATTTGTTTCTAAATTTTAGACGGCACAGTGTATGAAAAATTGAAGAATGTAACAATGAAATTTTGAAAATTAAATGAAGTAAAGTCAAACAGCCGTTTTCTCATACGTACAGATGAAGATAAAGAATATACCTACAGGATGTTTATCATCACTGCAACATAAGTACACGTCAAGTCAATCAAAGTTGATCGAATCAATCAAAGTCAAGTCAATCAAAGTCAATCAAAGTTGAATTAAATGGAAAGTATGTGCTATCGACGAGCGGTCTTCAATAAATCTCATCCGCTGAGCGTTAGAAAAACAGTGCTGGGGAATAAGACCCGTCGTGAATATTTGAAAGATAAGTTCCAGATTTTTTCAAGTGATGTGCTGGGTATCCCAAGAAGTCCCCTTATATTTGCTTACCCACATATTAGGTTCAATTTAAAATAATCACTGTGATTCTTGGTTTTACAGATTGTTATAATCATAATAAAAACTGGGAGACATTTTGAAAAAAAAATTGTTGAGTTAGATTTTCATGCCCATTAAAACTAAAAGTGGCATGTTGATTCCAAAATGGTGAGTACCATCAAAATCTGGAAACAGGAAGTTTGCATAGTAGGAACTGAGAGGATTTGTGCAGGCTTTCTC
>VCRD01008781.1:0-16565 GCA_006783055.1 Trinorchestia longiramus
GGTCGCCCCCATGTACGACTTGCCCCCACACTACCCTACTTGAGCTATACCTATACTTTAATAAAATATCTGTTTCACAACTAGTGTAAAAATAGTGGCAATAATAAATTCGTGAAAACGTCGAGGAGATAGTTTGGCTATGTTCAGCAGGTAGCAGGGATAGTATGGGGTGATATTAAAATCATCGTACCGCTCTATAAAGCGTTAGGGTGACCACCTCTAGAATATGCAGTGCATTTGTAGTTTTCTACCTTCCTAACAAACATTAATAAAGTGAAAAAAATCAGCTTAAAGAAACGAATATGATCCCTCTACCCGGTAATCTCAGTTACGAAAGTCGTCTTCAGCAGATCGAGCTTATCGCCCTCGAACCAAGAAGACTGCGAGGACAACTCATAGAGACCTACAAATATCTCAATGGCTTCAACGATGTTACCCAGGTAGGGCTTTTTGACCGTTGCGATAGCGTGCAAACCAGAAATAATGGTCAAAAACTAATAAGAAGAACCTTTCACGACATCCATGTTCGAAACTTCTTTCCAGTCAAAATTACAAGAACCTAGAATAAGCTACTCAAAAATATCTGCTGGCACTGCGAACACGTTCAAAAATTGTCTCAATAAATTTTGGAAAAGAACCTCCCAAATGTGTAAAATACTAATTACATATCCTTCCTAACATTGGGACTATAAAATCGTATGTATGTTTGCAGTATGTTTGCGAGACTGAAATGCTCGAAATTGATTAAGGTATACGAACGGGATTGAACTATTTAAGTAAAGGTGAGGTGCCAGTCGTGATTGATGCTTTCAAGATAGATGCCATAGGACTTGAGTAGCAGCCCTAAAATGGACCAAACGACTCGTTCTAGTTTTCATATTATATAATATTATATTCTAATCGATTGTTTACAGCTCATTCGTAAGGTCAAGAGAACCGATATTATGAATATATTTTGAATAACAGATGTTACGGTAGGCATCAAATGCAGAGCCGTAACCGCCTGCATCAAACCAAATGCAGAGAAAAAATTATTTTATCTTTTTAACTTTCAGCCTACTTTCTTACATTCATGAAAAATTGTTTAGCGTACTGTTTTCTTTTACACACACACAATAACACATGCACACACACACACACACACCTACACGTGCACTCATTCACAGGCACGTAACCACTCACAAGCACTTGCATGCATGCATGCAGCAATACTCAGAAATACACCAATACACACGCACATACTCGCATTCAATAACAAACGTATTCCCTTGCTTGTGCGAGCATTCGTGCGTGCCTATGTGCGTCTGCCTTTGTGTGTGTGTCAGTATGTTTTTCGGTGTGTCTGTCTGTATGTCTGAATTTACACCTGTGCGTATATCTCCGTTTATGTTTGTGTATCGCTCTGTCATTCTGTGTATCTGTGTGTCTGTGTGTGTTTGTGAACATTTAACTCTGGCACACAACGGACTTTTGTTAAGCAGTATTGCCAGCTTCCAACTTAAGATTTCTGGTCTGTGGAATATGAATGAGTTTATTTCGACTCAATTCTGCCTCTAGAGGGAAAATAAACCGTGCTACAGTCAGTAACAAGTTTGAACAAAGCTCATTTGATTACAAAAGTTTTCTCAGTTTTTACTGACCTTATAAGATACAATTCAGATTTTTGAATTTAATGCGAAGTCCATAAATACTCGTGAGCTAGCACACAGATTATTTCGTTGATATCAAAACGTAACTTGAACTGCATTTTTCACGTGCCTAATAGCATGAGCAAAATTTTGATACATAAAGAAGTTTTTTTGGAGCAATACGCTTTGAACTCACTACATGAATTCAGTTGATTAAATGAGATATAAAATCTGTGTTTAAAAAGTCAAACAAATTCAGGGTTGCTGTACAATAACAAATCTTTTCCATGTGGGTGACTCGTAAACAGAAAATAAATAAATAAATAATTCGCACCTTTCCCATCAAATAACGTAAGGAAACTGTCACCGTAGCAAAACTACCTTAATACCTGTATATGTAATTGCCCACACTCGCAGGCTAAGAAAAAATATGTGTCGATTGAAGATATGTAGCAAGGACCACCAATTGTACGGTAGTCATTGATATTGGAAGACAACAGAGACAAATGCTTCTTTGAAACAGAATTTTCTGCTGTAGAAGTCAATTTGACATCAGGACACTGAAAATAAGAAGCAATCTACGCAATAGCGTTCACTTTGATTATTGTTTATTGTTACCCGAAACTGCACTCCGGTTTCGCATGCAAGGAGCAAGTCAAGCTATTGCTGGAAACACTCTGGCGGTTACTGCTACAAACTTGGGTGATGAGAGTGGATCCTATCAGGAAATGCAACTTTAACAAAGTAATAAAGACGAGTGCAAACTTGCAACAGTGATTTTGAGAACTCTGAAGCGATCACTTTACAGTCTCTGAGAAGCAAACTACTGCGCTGATTTAATTTTATTTGATCATCTGCAGCCTGCAATTTGTTGTCGTTGTTTGTCCAGCGGGTGATCCGGGGGGAAACTCTGATGTGTGGAGGAGGTTCGGATGGGAAGCAGATAGGAGGAGGGAAATAGGTTGAGAGTGAAAGGACACTGAAGAGGAAGGTTGCTGTTATTTTCCCCCATTCAGCATGCATGAATAAGATATGCAAATCTATTAATATTATTACTGCTCAAGAACGGCAATAACATCGCTGTATTGGCTGATAATTCCTTTGCAGGTTCTGATGATGCTGGACAAACAATGACAACAAAAACAGTAATGCACGACTCGAGTGAAACTGGCTCATAGTAGACTGTTTAATAAATATGCAATGCAATTAATATTCACGGATATTAACACCAAAAAACTGCATTACTAAATGGAAGATGTACGATAAACTTCAATAGATAATCTATCTATTTTGAAAAATATGGTTTGAACTCCTTTGTGACTAAAGTTAGGTTCATGGAGAATAGTTCCTCAAGAAATAAAGTACTCCGGAGCAAGATAATGTGAGCCCATCAGAGATGGTCGGAGTTGTCTGCCTAGGTCATATGAAAAAGACTAGCAGCCTGTATTTTTTGTTTTACTTATAATACGTCGGAAGAGTGATAGAAATAGGCCATGTACTCAATACCAAACTTCACAAAAAAGGCCTTCTAATCTTTCAAAGAATGATCACCTATCGCTCCTCGTGCTTTGTATTGATCTTTAAATATTAGGTTCCATCTGGGCCTATACCTTCCTAACAAATTTGAATTGGTAGCTTTCCTAACTTTCCTACCCTCTGACGTCTTATAGTGGTTTGTTGACTCACAGAGTGTGCAATTATACTTGGGTAAGTGGTTTTCATGATCGTCGTAGATTAATTTGGTTTTATCTCAAGTTCCTGTTAAAATGAGTGACGAATCGTCATGCATATATGTCTCATAAAAGGTAAACAAACTCAGATTTCAGAGAAATTCTTCCCGTACCTGTATAAAACAGGTAGGAAGTGCTTAAACTCATTAGCGGCGAATGAAAATGTCCCTTCTAAATATTGAATAGATATTTTCCAAATGTGCAAATACTTTTTCTAACCTGTATTTTAATTATGTGAACATCAATTATTTATGCTCGAAAAAAACTTAGCGTTTCGTGGCTCATTTATGTTTGTTCTTTAATATTATGTATTTGTTCCAAGTTAGGCCATTGTTTTGTATCTTAAAAAAATTAAAATCAAAATTTGGGAAGTGTCCAAATACTTGTTTCACCTCACTGCATGTATTCTTATATCTATAATCACAGAAAATGCGTGAATACTAAGATTAAAAATATTAATGCATCGATAAACTTCAGCAATTACCAGTAATAGTGATAAACACAATTTTTATCATTCTCTGGTGCTTTTGTTTCCTTATTTGAGACATGAGCAGCACAGCTGGCACGTTTGTCAGACGTTTATTGGTCGTCACTTGTTCAATATACAGAAGGGCTACAAAATGAAGGACGACTAACATTTCATTTTAGACTTGACAAAGTAAATTTGATTATGTAGGTGGAGTTGCATGCATACGTACATAATGAAATAAAGTACACACTCTGATTAACAATTACGATCCCATGAAAAAAAACGTGTTCCCATGGTAAGGAAAACTACGATTGAGATAATTACATGTTTTTTCCGTAAATTTAATGAATGTGTTTGAGTACTTGAAGTGTTTGAAGTTGCTGTGAATCTAAGAAAATTATTCACACGCTAATGCCAGTTAGAGAAGAAAAAAAAACTTCCATTTAAGTTATTCAGTGCAAATACATAATCGCAAAAATTTTAGAAACACCCAGAAAGAAACTTCATTTCCAATCGAATATGCAGTACAGATACATTAGATTTTCCAATTCCTAATATAAACATCTTAAAAAAAGAGATAATGCTTATCGATAAGATCTAAGAGTAGTAGTGATGTTCCAAGCAAAATCCCGTCCTCTGTGCTGCAACTTGATGTAGGGGCGTTTCGAGGAGCGTGGTGAAAGTGTAATATTACAACAAGCGCCCAGCGTAGCAACTGCTACACATTTCTAGACTTCAATAGTCATGTAGAAACAGACCACGGCGGCTACGATATCGAACCCAGGTCCTTCACCAGTCGACCAATCTGTCGATTTAATTCTATTTCAAAAACAATTTTACAAAGCCTTTGGTAAAATCATTGGGTCCAGTGCCATTTAATTAAATAACAAGTCATGTAATGAGCTTGAAATGTGGTTTACCGCATGGAAAGTAACATAAAGTTAAAAAAATTAAGCAGTAGTGTTTATGAAGTCCGTTGATCCTCAAGAATTTGTATTCGATTAGGTGATATCGCTCGAAATCTAAATAAAATTAGCCTATCTTCCTGAAATTAGATTAACGCTTGAATTCATTAGTCTCGATATAACCGGTAAGCAGGACATCTATGTAGATCGATAGGAGGGAACTTTACAGTTCTAATGGACACACACTCAGACCACGCTAATATACGCATAGGTAACTCTATGTTTTTTTTATATTTTTTTCAGAACGTTACCTTGTATTCTAAATGAAACTATACCATAGGATATAAATCATGTGTGGCATTTAAATTACATTGTCTGCTTAGGGTTGCAAACTTTATTTTTCGAATACAAATGGTACAATGGAAAGAAATTGTACAATATTAGTCATACCTCGAACAAAAATACTGAACACACATAATCAACCCCCCCTACCATCGATGATGGTTGCCAATATGTTTGTTTTGGTAACAATCGTAACTAATTTTATGATTAACTTTCAGCAAGTGATGAGTAAAATGTTGCGAAGGAAAATTACAGTGGAGTACAGAAATGCTGATGAGATAACGCCAGCGACATATCAACTGCAAAAAAAACAATTTTGTGAGTTCTTTATCCTACAAAAGGTACTTCAATCTATAGAAAACAAATGAGAAACATGTCTACAGTCCATAAGCTTTTTTACGACATGTGGAATTCCCGACAATGGGATGCCGCTTGCTTTTTGTTGCCACTCACTCAAATGCTTACAAATACACTCAATTTACCATTACTAAATTAAATTTCTTTGAGGATTATCGTAGAAGAGTTTCATTCAAATAAACAAAAAAGTTCAATTCAAGCGTGAACTCGAAATTTCTTGATCCTTGATTTATGGAAATTTTTCAAGTAGGTTAAATTTTTAGCATATCCGAGACGATGAATACCACAGTACGAAAAGATTAACCTTCTATTGAAAAATTCAGTGATGTTTAGGCGGCAGTTAGAGAATATTGATATTGACTATGCTCATCATTTGTGTTTTGGCCCACTGCGTGACAATCAACATTTTCTTCACTGAAGTACAGCAAAAAATATAGCAAAAGTCAATCAGCTTTTGAACATTTTCATTGAAAAACATCATTCAAACGAAAAGCAAGGTAAATTAAGTGAAATAATACATTCAGGAATTTTAATACTAATATATTAGGTTATTTTTTACGTACCCACAATTTTTCTCCCAAGAGAAACGTATTTTTACATGCTTCGGTCGAGATTGATAAAAGCTTCCAAACACCAGTCCATGTAGCCTCATGTCAGTACGAGTCGATCCCACAATCAGGGCAGGACAAAACACTTGTTAAATTCATGGAGTTGTGCAACATAAGTGAATTGGTTAATATTTGGTAATGGTTTACTAATTCGACACTGTTGTTCAATGTATTTGTATTTCAGTTAAGAGTTTGTGGAAAATGTATAGAGATAAATAAACTTTGTCTCTGCTAGGAACGAAATTTATTACATGAGAAACATGGAAAGGGTTGAAACAGCACTGCACTCCTTCCCTGGTTTCGTCAACGAGTAATCTTTGTTCTATCGAGGTCCAATTGAGCTTCTTCAGGAGAGGGATTGCGTGATTTCTTTTCACGGAATTTCCTTTACATACTGATAAATTTTACTACATTTCTGTAACTCTCTTTGACGACATATAAACATGCCTCCCAAGACTCAGTCACAGTAATTAGAGCGCAGCCATACTAGGGACTCGATGCCTAATAATCAGTGTTAGCAGGAGTAAAATACGTATTTAAATACATTTGTGTATTTAAAATTTTATTTTCATATGCATTCAAAACGTCTTCTTTAATACTGTGTTTAAATACAATATCGTGAAGTCAAATACAATGTATTTAAATAAATCAAAGTCATTTTTCGTCGTGGTACGACGTTTGAAACGACTTTGAACGCTGTTGTAACACAATAGCTATTTGGTCACGCCCACAGCTTGACAAGCAGTTGAAGATCAGTTTTCGTGAGCATTGGTGGCAACTGTTCTGATACATTTTCTCACTCGTCGTACGCGTCAGCTATTGTTAAGATCTAAAGACGTTTTATTTCATGTTCCTCACCATCTTCAAGTACCAACAATAGAGAAAGGACGGCATTGCATCCATTTTTTGGTGGAAAATATTTAAAAATAAAATAAAAATCTAGGGTTAAACTCAAATGTGAGTGCATGCTGTCTGGCAAACGATCTCAGCTGCCATAAACAGTACAACGAATCTTCACACTCATATCATGGTAAGCAAAATCTTCTAGCACACTATTTTACTGTATGTATTGCTTTAATAAAATAACAACTCAGTATTTATACATCTTTTTTATAGAAGTAAGTTTCTATTTCTTATTAATTTACGATAATTTTTTAATGATCACGGTAGGAATTCATGACATATTTTTTAATGTAGATCCAATGGTCGATGCTCTATAACAAATACAAATTAATAAATATAAAACTATTTGCTCTCATTTCATGAGTGATGATGTTTCTGTCACTGGTCAAGTTTTTTTGCCATGTTTAAGTTTCCTTTGCCATTTTTTCTATGTGGCTGATATTTCACGCGCAATCTATTGTATGGTGAAAATTGCATGTCCTTAAGCTGAATTCAACATATGTTGAATGATAATATAATATTCTTCTTTTACCTGCAGAATTCACAAAATCCCGAGCACTATTCATATCAATATTGACAGTGAAAGCGTTTTGCAAGGTCATAAATAGTTCTACTGGATAATTCAAATCCAAAAAATCATATTATTATTTTTAATGTTCAGTCGATGAAGTTTAATGCTCAATCGGTAGTTCAGGGGTAACACTCTTGCATCGTAAGTGAGTCTTTTCTACTTCACCTACAGGAGGCAGCAATAATTTCTGCGACACGCATAAGAGAAAACTAAGGCACGGCTCTGATGTGAATGACTGGGCAGAGTGCTATGACTGGGATCCATGACCACTAGTGTCATAAATAAATATGCACGATTTGTATGGCTGTTTTTCTTTGATGAAGATGCATAAGATTCATGAAGTTTTATACTCCTGAAAAATACTATATTCAAATACTTCCTAGTGTAGTAAATAATTGGTACATAGCAACTTCGAAGTTGGTCGGAAATATTTGGTGCATACAAGTTTAAATGTTTAAGAACGACTAGTTTCAAAGAAGATACAGGTTAACCTAATCAAATACTTCGTGAATTATTGATATTTAATATGTAGATAATGTTGTAAACAGTTAAAAAAGAATATTGTGATGTTGAATATGAATAAAGGTCAAAATATTTACACATTACTAGCTAATTAGTCTTCAATTCTACTGGAAACTTTGTTGATCCATTTTTAACAAAGAAACCTTGTAGAATTCTGGGAAAAAATGCGAGGACTATTTTTATTAAGGAAAAAATGAGCGATCGTGAAGAGAAATGTTTTGGTTAGCAACATTGAGTCGGATAAACGTTTTAATATTTAATTAGTTAAAATAGATGGGCTCAACAAATAATTTGATAAAAGAAAATTACCTCACTCAGTTTTATAATTGACCTTCAGGTCTATATTTCAATAGTATCTGTACCTCAATAAAATATCTATTTTTCAATTAGTGCAAATTTTTGGCGACACTAAAGTTCCAAAACTCGAAGGATTTTTCTATAATCAGCAGTTTACATGAATAGCATAGAATGATATCGGAAAATATGGAGTCAATCGATTGCTTATGGCTCACCCGAATGATGAAAGAAAAACCAAAGCAAAGAGGAATATTTTTCATAGCCGAAGTTCCAGGAGGGAAAATCACTGTTCAAGTAGACAAAAGTTTCATTCAAATACATCAAACCTAAAATAGGAAAAAATACATTGGTCTCTATTTGAGCTCTAATTTCTTACATTCATGAAACAATTTTAATCTTTACGCTCCTTCATCACACACACACACAGTCACATACATGGCTATACATTCAACCACATAGAAGCATGCACCCACTAACAAGGACTTACATACGCGTACGTACCATGTATCAGGTCAACCCATAGGTTCTGTCCAAATTTTACTTGTTTTTAAATTGAACGAAAGTTAAAGAGTATTTTATAATGTCCAGTGGAGCTGAACACTGTTTTTATGTTCAAATGCATTTAAACTAATCAAATTTTATTTCAGAGAACAATAAAATTAAATTTTGTTTGATTAAAACTCTGCTTACATGGAAGTACCCATGAATCATTAGAGGCACGTAATGCTTTATGAGTTCAAGAAAGGAAACTCAGCAGCCAAAGCGGCTAGAAACATTCAATCAGCTTATGGAGAAGAACATGTGAATGAAAGAACTTGCAGAAAATGGTTTGCGAAATTCAGAGCGGGAGATTTCACCCTTGAAGATGACGTCCAATTGAATTTGATGAAAAGCTTCTTGAAGCAGTCCTTGAAGAAAATCCTGTTTTATTAGCTGAAGAATTAACAGTGGTTCTCAGTTTAAACTATACAATTGTTCATCGTCATCTTCAAAAACTTGGAAAAGTTCCTAAACTTGGTAAGTGGGTGCTTCATGAATGAAAATTCGGACAGAACTTATGGGATGACATGATACATCACATGCAACACACCAATACACATGCACCCACACTAATACACCGATACTGCCAGACCCACCTGCAAGCACACACGCACTCAACCACACACGTGTTCTACAAAATTCAGCGTATATAAGTTTTCTTAACTAAAAAAGGTGCGAGATCCGTGTCAACAAAGTAAATGAGCTAACTGGAATACGTTGTGCTACGGGTACGGCAATCCGACTTACTGCGAGCTGATGATAAAGCACAATCAGACGTGTAATCACAATTGTTCTCATCTTCCCAATTGAATTAGCTTTTCAACAATCTGAATAAAAAAGATTCATCTTCTAAGCGGATTTACCTTATTCCATTCAAGATTTAAGTGTGCAAACAACACTGAGGCATTGACGCAGGAAACATCAAGTATGGTGTTAAGTATGACAACTGGCTATCTCTTTGCCTTGCGCTTCATGGGATAACACCGTAGCATCTCATCTGCAGTGTCTACACCTCTGTTGGTGCTGTTATTATCAAGAATCATCAAGGTCTTTCTGGTTACATTGGATTCATCAATATCTGGCTGATCATGCGTGGTGCTTAGCAGGACAACTGTCTCCCCATTTTTGGGGTAATACGAAGATAATGTTGCTTCAGTAGTTATGGCAAATTTTATAGATTTTCCACACGGGCTTTGAAAACAATGAGTTCATTTGGAAGTTCAACTTTGTTTAACCACTTTCCTCTCAATTTGTTTGGTATTACTCGTTCCCTTTGGTTTTTTGGTGTTATCCTTCTTTCTATCCTGTGTAAATTTGCATGTTGTAGACATATGAGGTGTCACTATCACAACAAGCCAGATTTTGACGCCATATTTTCCTAGTTTTGAGGAAACGTATTGTTTGAATAGTCATCTTCATCAAAATGTGACAAGTTTTCATCGATGGTTACATTACTTCCTGGGATATAACAAGCTTCTAAATTGTCCACCCAATTATTAAAAATTGAACTGGTTGGATCATATTTTTCTTTTCTTTACTACTGTCTTCTTTGTTGAACATTGTCAAATTTCACGCACCTGGAAGTTTTGGAAAATCTGTTTCGAGGCATTGCTTTTGAAAATATTGGGCGTCCATGTTCCTTCTTCCGAAGTTGGCTTATGGTTTTATTATTTGATTTATTAAAACCTGCCAAGATCAATACTCCAAAATAATATTCAAGTTCAATAAAGTTTTAAGTTTTTCAGTGTTTTTTCAACACTCGTATCCCTTCTTGGTTTGTCTGTTAAAATATCATCGGTAACTTTTTTCGACGTATAGTTAAAATGCTGAAATTACTGTGTCAAATTTTCATTCACCATATCTTGTAGAGCTATAACTGGCAGTAAAAAATGTTTTCAGCAGTTCTTCCAGATACTAACTTTCTTGCAGTTGGATACCATTGAATCTCCTTGTTTTTGACGTGTAAATCACTTCTTGAAGTGCACTTCCACTTTTTTGGTCAAATTCAAGAGTATCATCAAATTCATTGTCACTATGACTTGAGAAATCATTTTCTTCACTGGTTTTGTGATCTTTATCTGAAGCACATCTTGCTGAGATGTACTCATTTTCACTAAATTCTAACTCAGGTTCATCATTAGCTTCAAAAATATAATAATAGCAGTGGGCATAAAAATTTTCTCATAAAATTAGTCAGGATTCATTTTTGAGTTGAAAAGGTTTCAGATTTGTGAGAAGATAAAATATTTCTCTTGCAAAGAGAGCTAATGCAGCTCTGAAAAACAAAGAAATTCAATTAGTTTAGAAAAGAGAAACTTTACATGGCAAATAAGTTCTTTTAGTAAACATTGACTCATCGAGTAAATCAAAATCTGTTATGCACTCCATCAGCATTTAATGCCTCATCCACTAAAGCAAACTGTATGATTCAATTATTAAGCATGTATTGCATCATTCAGTAAAACCAGCTGTGTGATGCAATGTATTTAGTGTGTATTACATCATCTAGAGACTTAAAATGTGTAATCGAATCCTGAATGAAATTCAAGCTGTGTAATGCAATCCTACAGCATGTGTCACAAGTTTCATACATCCATAAAAAAAGAGATCCAAAAAGGCCCAACGGTAACAAAAGTAAAAAATTAAAATGGTATGGCAAAATTTCAAGTAATTTTTTTACCACTAACTATGTTAATTGTTAAAATATCGCGGAATCTAGTACTCACGTGGCGGCATCAGCGCCAACACGGCCGACGTGTATCGTGGCCATTTGAAGCTGCCTAAAGTACCACTGCCAGAGTACGGACACTCTTAGGATGAAGACCTGAATAATTTTGATCTAAACTTTTAAAACATTTGGTGAAATTATAATTTGACAAACCGTGAGAAATTCACTTTTGGCATAACAGCTTAAGAATGCTCCTAAAGTACTAATTCAAAATATTTACAAATTGTTTTTTTAAAGTTCATAAGCAGAACTATGAAGATGCTAAGGAACTGCTACAGGAAGCTTTAGCTTCTCCACTAACTCAAAAGTAAGAGGTAATTAAACGATTATCAGGAACGAGATTGTTGAAAGATACTTCTCCCTACTTTCCTACATTAGTTAAATGCGATCTATGGTAGTGAATTCAAAAGCACTCGAAATTGATGTAACCACCGTGCTTCAATACTTTCTCTGGAACGATATGCATGAAGATTGTCATTGACAATTATTTCATCAAACTAATAAAAATATGCCTTCCCTTGATGCCTTAATGGAGCACGTTTATGACGTGGCAGAACGTTATCTGGCCAGCGGTGCGACTGTATTGCCATTGATACAGAAATCTGGTGCAAAGTTTGCTAATGACATAAAATGTGAGGAACAGGAAGGTATTGAAAACAGTATCGCAGTTTTTGCTCTTGCAACGCTACTAGAGAGATTTTGCAGTTCACTTTTTATTGTCGAATAAATGTTTCAAATTTGATATAATATCTCACAAAAATCATAACATAGAAAAATTCTTAATATATATATATATATATATATATATATATATATATATATATATATATATATATATATATATATATATATATATATATATATATATATATATATATATATATATATATATATATATATATATATATATATATATATCTGAAATCAGGAGAAAAAAGTCTATTAGGTTCATCTCCTTGTCTTTGGGGGTCAAATATTTTGTTAGATTTTGTTGACCAGTGTTATGGGCGGTGGCTGCTAACATTGCTCCTTATTAAAGTACAGCTAAGACAGAAACTGCCAATACATCAACACAATCATGCTTTCAAATATAGTATGGCAGCAGTATAAAAACGAATGAACAAATTAAATACTTGCGGCTTAGCAGACAATAGTTCTTTTTACCAAATCGTATGCACGGTAGATATTTTGGATTAACGTCACAGCTATCAAAAAGTGTTCATTTTTAGGAAGATGAGTAATTTATCTTTATATTCACTAACTTGATATTAAGAGAGCTCAAACATTGCTAAATTGACGCCTTGAAGATATTTTGTGTCAAATGCTTTTGATACAAATAAGATAGGGCCCAGGTGAGCTGTCTTGCAAATGAAATTGCGACCTCAGCAACTATGATAGTTTTCAAATATAATGTGAAAAATCAATACTCCTCGAAGTAATTGAATTTAAATGTAACACTTATCATCGACGTAAAAAACTAACGAAAACATTTTATGCACGAAATTTGTAGACTTTATTGAACTCAAGAGACTCCTGAAGTTTTGGAATATAGTTGAATTTGAATTGATGTGACATATAGCGTGAAAAAAAACTTGACAATGGGTAAAGAAATGCTAGACCAAAGTAAGATTGGTTCAAACATCCAATATTTGTAAAAAAATAAAAAAACATTAGGGCTAAATTCACGAGTGCCCGAATGTTTCTCAAGTTTTTCTTACGGTATGCGTACCGAGGTATCTACACGTTGCTTCATTAGATAAACCAAACAAGAAGGCACGCTGGATCACTTTTATCATTATTGTAGCCTCAGCTCAGGACATAGTTAAGCATTTACTAGTCTTTTTTACGCATAGAGGGTTGGGGTCTGGTACAATGCAAAAGACCTAATATACGAACTAATTTTAAAATGAAGAGTAAAAACACCTGCAAATCAAGTAAGAACAATGGGTGAAAAAATGTTCACTCGAATCATTTATGAATGGAAGATGTAATTGAGTATTGAAAAACATACTTCAAATTATACTTCATTAAAGTGAATAATCCAAAAGTATGCATCTCTCACACATTGATAAGCAAACAGAAAATTAGAGTTGTGTTGGTTTATGAAATAATTGGGTGAAATTTAACCACAAGCTGCTGACAGAACATTGGCAGGAGATGAACGTACTGATTTTACTTTTAAAATTGTGTTGTAACAAATAATGTGATTGAATATATATGGTTTGTTGGAATCTGTAGTTTTACCATGAAAAGTATATGGTCTTGACGAGCTGATGACATTTTAGTATAATTTTGACCTAATACAGCACTGAATAGCATATATTTAAATAAGATTGAGATACTGAAAAAAATTTGTGCTCAGATTAAGTTTAACAAAATAAAGTACACAGTACTTATAGTTTTACCTTTTCATAAGATTGAAAGCCTTGTGTTTTTTACATAAAATTCATATATACATGATATGAGTTCACTGTTTGAAAATAAAACTACTCAAAACTGAAGGTTCAGACTGATGGTGAAACGACATAAGTCCCAGCAAACGTAGTATTATAAACATTTTCAGCTCAAGCAAAAAATTACCTTAATACCTTGTACAGTGTATTTAACCCTTTCGATGCTGACGGTACATATGAGTACCGCTCCAATTTTGCACATTTTAAGATGCAGAGTAACATGTGTGTCTGTGCAAACGCTGGTAGGGCAGTGCAAGCTACAGTTTGATCAGAATAATGCAGTGACCGTAAAACATCACAGAGCATTCTTTTTTAAAATTTGATGTTAAATATGTTGAAAAGGTTCTGATATTTGCATCATGGTACCGAAACGGTTAAGTGAAGAATTCATTAAATATCTTGCAAATAACAAAATTATTGGTTTTTGTGTACTCTTTGCCTACAGATATGAATATGGACGAAATGCTATTTTACATACCTATTCATAAGTATTATTATACTAAAACAGGTAAGAAGAATAACATGATCAAGCATATATATGTAATAAGGATAGGTATCCGATACAAAAACTGCAGAATTGGAAGCCGAAAGTCATTCACCGTGTCGCAAAAGTATAGTATTAATAAAAAACACGATTTATTGAGGGTAAACTCAAGGTTTAACATTTTTGCTCGGTTTAGTTGAGAAAAACAGGATAATTCTATTTCTTTAAAAGGAAGTGCTATCATCCTTCATTTTTATTTATGTAGTATTTGTTCTACTAACTGATTGAAGTTACTAAGCATATTACTAACGATTGCCTAAGAGCTAATTTTTGCATAGTTTCTGGGTATGAATCACACGTGACGATAGCTGCCTGTAATGGCATTACTAAAGCTGAAAATAGAAAAAAACATGCTGTGTTTGTATAATTTCTTTCTATGATCACTAAATCATAGCCTTACCATAAACCGGCAAATTCTTTCTATGTAAATAAATTATTCAAGTGTAGAAAGTGTGAGACGTCAAACCGATAAAAACTGATGGGTAATTCTCGCAAAAGCACTTCACAGGATTAGATTGCTCATCATTCAGCAGTTAGGGAAAATGAACTCATTTTAATTCGAGGAAACAGCACTCAACTGTAAAAAAGTATGTTTCAAACACAGCAGATTCTGAAGCGTCTGTAAAATTCGTAGAGTCTGCACGGAGTTAAATCAGTAGTAAAGTTCTCATGCTAAAATTTATCATAACTTTCTCTCCATTGTGACACGCCTTATTCGGAAGAGTGTTTCAAAACTAAATTCCAGGCTCTTAAATGTGCTCGGACGAAACTTAAAACCATTCTTTAATGTTTTCATTCCATTGTGGAAAGTTCATGTGACGTTATTCTACCGGATCTTATTCATTGCAACTTATGGAGGGTAATTATAAGTCTGAGTGAAATGTCAGAAATTACTTAAGTTTCTGCTGCTTGTTTAATAACGTGCGTGTTGTTGAATATGAAAAAGTGCGTATGAAAATGGTTTTCAGAATGAGTTGCAGCAGCATACCCTATTCTATAAGTTTTTTGTACCGAAATACAGAGCGAATAATATATTTATAAAATTGTTGCTGAACCAATTCCCATAGAGAAAAGTTGACCAGATGCATAATAAAAAGCTACATTATCGTAGGCTCGCGTTATTTTTCACAAGTGTCATTTGGATAGAACAGTCATGCATTGTTGCAGTGTGCAGACTTTGTGCGTGCAAGCTCGTTTGCACTGAATACATTGCCAAAAAAGTTGGATGTATCTCGGGCTGCTTATTTTAATGACCCCGAACAGGGACTTATCCAACTTTCAAATAGGAATTAAAATACGGGAGAATCTGTAAAGCGTAAAACAAACCTAAAAAGTATTGCAAGATTGTGAGGTGTGGATATTAAGGGTATGGAAATGCAGACGAGTCATCACAAGAGAGGAGTTCTGTTTATATATGAGTTAATTTAACTTTATTTCGAGCTGTTGCTCTGTAAAAAATTATTCAATTAATGAGTTCTCACGATCTGTAATATGTCAGCGTAGCTGTAAGCAATAATGAGAATAATAGAATAGAATAGAATGAGGCTATAGGAACGAACCTTCTGGCCCATTCTTGGGTCGGATAATTACTTCGATAATTATTCGGATGTTTACCCAAGTCCCATGCCGGGATTCGAACCCGGGTCTTCCCGCTTGAAAGCAGATTCGCTCACCAGTCGACCAAGCTGGTGATAGTCGACCAAGCTGGTGATAATACTTAATTTACATTGTCACGAAATACGAATCTAAGATGAATAGCACAAACTGTACAAAGTGAAATCCAACACGCACTATATACAATTGAAGGGTGGAAAGCACTAGTGGACTAATTGCATTTTTTCCCGTGGAAAATATTTAGTAGACTACTGGATCGTAATCGCCTCTGTCAGCGCTGTGTTAGCGACAGCACGGGACAGCTAAAGTAGACTACTCGACTTAGTCTCCTTTAGATTTACTGCCGAACGCGTA
>VCRD01008782.1:2508-16562 GCA_006783055.1 Trinorchestia longiramus
GCTGGTGATTCAGTCGACCAAGCTTGTGATGTCCACCAAGCTGGTGATAGTCGACCAAGTTGGTGATAGTGGACCAAGCTGGTGATGAGTCGACCAAGCTGGTGATAGTCGACCAACCTGGTGATGGTAAACCAAGCTGGTGATAGTCGACTAAGCTGGTGATGTCGACCAAGCTGGTGATGTCGACCATGCTGGTGATATCAGACACAGGGATTTTGCTTTGGATCATCGGTTCATCATCGATTTTCATCATGTCTACGGCAAATCGGCCATTAATAGTGTCATCACATTCCTTCTCACCCTCGAGTTTTTTCCCCAAACACAAGGATAGCATGACAGGCGTTTGTTCTTTGAACCTCACTGCAACCATGCGGATTCCAGGAAGTTTCTCACATTTGTCCTTTGTTTCATCGTAGCCGCCAACTTTCTTGTTTAATCTGCGGTAGATGAGGTTATCTGGTCTATGGATGTCCAAAGCATCTGTTAAAAGAAGATGTGTATTTATTTCTGTCCGATATAATGAGAAATCACAATTTTGGTCTGTAACATCAGATTAGGATCGTTAAGAACAAAATTCTGATTTGATTTTTTATGTCCATGATTATACTGAAACAGAATAAAGTATAAATAACGTACACTTCCAAAATATCAATGACAAGAGGAATTAAATAGAAGTAAATTTAGTTTTAATTAGCAATGGCAACGTATGTATTAATAGTTCTTTAATACTTTAGGTATAGACTATAATATCATTCAAATGACCTCTGTTATTCTTAAATCAAATAGAAGATTGTGTAGTCACAATGTTTATTACTTTACTCACTATCTTTAGAATGAGGTTTGTTTGTAATTCTTACAAGTATCAGTAAACACAATGTAAATCTTTTTGTTTAAGAATCCTTTGAGAAAAAAATCGAAAAGATTTGAATCTAGAAATAGAGGTGCCCACCGAACGTCACCATGATCTGAAATTTACATGCATGGAAATATTTAATTCAGATTTTTTGTCTAATCTCTTCTGATTCTCCGAAGTTAAAAGCCATTGCTTCCATGAAATTTTAGCAACGACTTTCAAAATTTCTGTAATTTTTTGTTTCATAATAATAGTGCCTTTATGTTAGAAGTAAAATTCAACATTTTTCCACCTGTTTTCTTAGATACGAGGTGCGTTTAAATTAACTCCTCCAATTCATTCCTCAGGACTGGAAACAGAAATATGCAGGTTGGTTTAAATACGCTTGCACTAGTTGCTAATGTCTAGCAGATCTGGCAGAACTGTGGCTCACAGAACTCTAGCAGGAGCGGTGAGAGTGAGAATTGTTTTTGACGTATAAAATGGTGACATTTTCATTATAAGATTTTAGAGTGACACCGATTGAAATTCAGCGCTAGTTTCATTTATTGTCACACTCGATGAAAAGAATGTTCCATTTATGCCGCCATCACGTGTCAACATTGCACGGGAACATGCCACACTCGCAATCTTGTGGTCGTCCGTCAGCATTCGTGACACCCACATGGAAGACACTTTTCGCATTTCTTAGTCTTCATGCTAGATTGTACGCACAGATTCCACGGAAATGCCAAATTTGGGGGTAAAGTGTTCCACACTCGTTTGGATGTCCTCCAAAACAGTTTTTTCCACTCGATCGATCATGTTGTTAGCCAGCTGGTGCGACCACACAGCTTCGCGCATGGCATGTTGCCAGGTTGTGTTGATGCGTGATAACAGCATGAATGGGACATTGTTTTCATCGATTGTGACGATAAGTTCCGATCAGTGGCAAACCACTCAAATGGAGACAACCAATGATTACACACTGTTCTTGCTATGAAAAAGTTGCCATTTTAGGGATCAAAAAGTCCTCACTCTAGACAATGCTGCTAGAGCTCTGTCTGCCGTACAGTGTTGCCATCTCTGTCACGCGCTTCCAAAGAGTGCACGTTTATTCTAAAACAAGCTGAATATGTCTATCTGTTTCCAGCCCTAAGAAAATATCAGAGGTGTGTTAACTTCATGGCATTTCGAGCAGCACTTAAATAAATTTAAAATATCTTATATTAATTAAACTTATAAAAAGATTTTAATGTTTCGTAGTTTCTAGTTATTAATTTTCTGGGAGGGTACCTAAACTCTGCACTATGCTGAACTGAGAGGTGGACTGCATTAGTGGACTACTTGCATTTTTTCCCGTGGAAAATATAACGTAGACTACTGGATCGTGGTCGCCTCTGTTATCGCTGTGTCATCGACAGCACAGGAGAGCTAAAGTAGACTACTCGACAGTAGTTTCCTTTACCTTTCCTGCCGAACGCGTATTTTTGCCCTGCTTTGCGAGCTGAATTGGGCAAAGCTCTACCTAGGCGTCTTTTAAAACTGTTCTGCGATTGGTTGCTCGAGGGAGCTATGTTCCGCTGCTGTTCCTTCTGGTGTAATTATTTTAGTCCAAATAAATTAACTATTTTGCACCTCAATTACTAGTTTGGTATACTTTAAATATCTCTGTGTACTTTGTATTTTAAATATGTAAATGCCAGCAGTTCTTTTAATTTTAAAACGCAATTTTAAAAAAATACGCTCGTTCATACGAGTATATGCAGGAAACATTTTCTCAGCAGAAATTGTGTGGGTTTCAATGTCCTACTCAATTAAATAGGGTTTGTTGCTTTTGTTTAATGAAGCAACAATTTTTATAGACAAGGTAATTCTATTGTTTACTTAATTTTGTCTGATACCTTTAAGTTCTGTCTTACCATCGTAAATTTCAGTGATAGTATTTTTAAACCAGAAAAAATTCTGATAGTAATATAGCCAGCTTGGTCGACATCACCAGCTTAGTCGACTATCACCAGCTTGGTCGACTATCATCAGCTTGGTCGACTGGTGAGCAAATCTGCTTGCGAGCGGGAAGACCCGGGTTCGAATCCCGCTGCCGACATGGTTGACGCGGCTAGAAATACGGCATGGGAATTGGGTAATCAACCGAATAATTATCGAAGTAATTATCCGACCCATGAATGGGCCAGAAGGTTCGTTCCCATAGCCTCATTCTATTCTTTTCTATTCTATTCTATTCTATAGCAATGTTAACACTGAGATCCCAGCTAAAGCAAAACGAATACTGAATTCATTCGTTTCTAAAAATGTTGATACATGCACAATGTAATACAACCCGATTAAATTTTGAAATTCCTGAATATTAAAGTATTTTTTAGCACATCTATTATGATAAGTAATACAGTGATCAAGAAAAACTCTAAAATATATACTCTGATATTACTTTAAGTTTCTGAGCTTAAAACAACTCAGAAATTCTGGTGAGAGAAAGAACACCAATGAGTCGTTAAAAACAAAGGTATTGGAGGTTGATTCTTGCATAATTATTCACATTTGAGGTTCGACAAAAAACAATAGTCGATTTTATTCACACCCTAACAATTGGAAAATAGATTATCATTGCATGTGTGAAAATAATTTCTAACGTGCTGGTGTGAGTGTGGCAAAAAAGTCGAATCGCTATTTGAACTACCCTTATGAGCATGGAGTCGAAAGGTGCTTGTGTACTACACGGCTAATTTAGTCAATGGCAACAGAATAACTAATAATGTTAAAAGCGTACGAGCAAAAATAAATTATCATTGCATCAATAAACCAATAAAATGGGCATATACAACAAAACAATTCGAATTACTCAGTACCATATTATTTTCTACGCTCAAAATTTTCAATTTAGATACGCAAACGGAAAATATAAGATCTTCGAATTTAAATTATTGTTAATGATTGAAAGCGTATTGTTTAGCTAATTTATTTATTGTCATAAGAGTTATGACATATTCATAGGTTTGCATATTCCAGGCGATGTATGAAATATATGTATGAGGAGTGTTTGCTGTTGTGATACTCTCTAGCTGAAGGTATCAAGGGTTGAGAGGTTAACCGCAAGGCAAATTCGAGGGAAGGGAAACAAACGAGCGCCTGCACTTGAGAAGGTTCGAAGTGTTGAATTACGATAGAGGTGTGAAACTATAAAGACCGCTACGTAGTACCCGCAGCGCAGACAAAGGGCCTACACTTGAAAAGGTCGGGCTGTTATGTTTGTAGCTAAAAGAAACGTCAGCGAGAAGAAATTTATGGCTAAGCATCGTGTGACTCAAGAAGCACGCAGTCGTGAGACGCTGAAGGTGATTAAAAAGTGGGCGGGGTAAATCACAAACGTTAGAAACCTATTGAAACCATTGGACAAATAGGGAAATTGGAAAAACGCAATTGGGAGGAGCAAGGCTCATATAAAAGCGGTAGTAGGGATAGATGAGGGGACTTGGACTGGGACTTGGCAACTAGATCTCATCGACGATGTAGGGCGTTGGGAACACACATCTAAGTCTAAGCCCCTAGGGCATATGGGAAATAAGGGGGGCACCGTGATAAGAGGGAAAATTAGCGGCTTCTTTAAGGTGTTATATCGCGAGTGTTAACATTTTAACCCATTGTCAACAGCGAATCTCCTGCATAAGTGCAAGTTAATATTATTATTGTCTATGTGATCGAGAGTAGCGGCAGGGTAAACTTTGTAATTTGATTTGAACGCCATTAATTTAACATAATTGCTCCGTGTGATCATTTAATTACTCAGCCATCAGGTATGTGATTGATCTGTAATGGTGCACTATTCAAATAGGATATCATGTGCGGTTTATATATCAAAATGTGGTAGATGACTCACATTTCCCATCTCGTGAATTTTAGAATACCATGTATTAAATTTTCTGTGTGTATCATTACCTTCATCTTGTCATTGAAAAGAGGTACTGGGAATATCTTTTAACATATCATGTATTCAGAGGATTAGAGTCCCTCTAGTGCGATTACGTGTGTAGGTTGTTGCATTAATTAATTGTGTGTTAAAAACACGTATCGCCACATTATGAAAATTATATATAAGGTAATAGTGAAAGTTACCACTGTTACCATAGGTTGTTCCTTAACAACGAAGTTACGTTATTGTCTACGTGTTAAATGTCAAGACTAGACGATGAATTTCAACACTAAATGAGTATTAATACTATTTCTCTCACAAACAGATATAACCTTGAAGGTCGAAGGAGGACAGTTGGAATACGTGCCATAAATGCCACTTGTATGTGAGGATACTGATAAGTGAAATGTGTATCAAATACAGAGGCTTAATTTAAAAGATGCCTTTGTTGTCGAGATCATTCTGAAAACTGTGTCTGGACGGAGGGTAAGAAGAATAAATAGAATAGAATGAGGCGATGGGAACGAACCTTCTGTCCCATTCTTGGGTCGGTACCCAAGTTCCATGCCGTAATTTTAGCCGCGTCAACCATGGCTGCAGCGCAGTTCGAACCCAGGTCTTCCCACCCGCAAGCCGATTCGCTCACCAGTTGACCAAGCTGGTGGTAGAATAGCATTGCTCGGGGAATGTATTTGTTATTCGTGTCCCCAACATTTTCATTAATGCGCCTTATTACCAGTAAACTTTGTTCTCACCATTCACCAATAGTCAGGTTTTCTGAGCGATACGTAGGAGCAGAGGTTTCACTTTGTCGGGTGGAACAACGTTATTGCCTAAAAGCAGGATTACTGTATCCTTAGTAACTTGAAACTGAAGAAACTCGTTTACAGTAAAATATGAAAACAATGGCAGTTTCATCCAAAACAGTTCTGACTCATCACGGGTGAAATATTGCTGAGGTTTTTAATTTTTGTTAATAACTTATGCAGCGGAATTGCACTACAAATTATAAGGTCGGTTACTTTGGGATTTGTATTAAATGTAGTTACCATTAACCACTGTACATTCACGTTCAATATTCTTTTCCACCTCCAGATGTTGGAATATGGACATAATTTTTTATAGAAATTTAACTCTGTGGAGCGTATTTCTCCTGGTCAAACGTATCCATGTGTTCAGAAGTATTTCATTGTCGTAAGTGACTCAAATTTCATCATGCAATTTTTGAGGAACATTTAGCAAATTCCTCTTATATTTAGTTATTTTCTTTTACTTGACTGTTCAGCCGACATGGGAAACCGGAACAGACTAACTTTCTGTAGCTACCGTGGTCGAGTGGTTTACGGCTTGTGTTATGTATCAGGTCTCTGCTTCGTGCGGAAAGACTGCGGGTTCGAACCCGCCTGTGAACACGAGATGTTTCTCGTTGCTTCTTCGTGCCGTGAGCTCGCATATATCGGTAAGGCTTACTGGGTAAGCAGTCATGGCCCATGGACACGCCCATCAAACCTCCCGGGATCATGGAGCTTCATCATCACCCCTACTCTAAGAATGTTAACCTTAAGAATTTGAAAAACCAATGTACTAAATGTCTATGTACTGTGTACTCGATGGGAAATATAAGATTGTTTGTTTTGTCTAATAACTTGACGAAATGATATACTACTCTGAGTTCTATTCACGATTTTTAATTTATAATCATCAAAATTTGGCATTTAACCCATTTTGCCTGTGGACGCTTGTTTTTAAGGCTATTGTCACTAGTGTGAGCTATTATGTCAACAGGTATATATTTAAAAATTTCGAATAGATTTGCTTTCTGCAAGTTATTCGTATTTTTCCTTCATAGCAAGTGCAGGACATGAGGAGAAAAGGTAATGAATAAATTTGCACAGAGGAAAAAATCTTTGCTCACAGGTATAACTAGCGTAATGGAAAATAATATTCATATCATATAGTCGAAGTATGCAACATGCATTTATTTGAATCATTCAATCCGAGGACATCTTATTGAAGGGGTTATTGAAGGGTTAGAAGATTTTTAAAACGACCATTCACGTGAAACGACGCACCAGAAAATGGGTGCTCAAATTATTCAAAATGTGACAGAAAGACAGTACTACCAAGCATCTAAATCAAACTGACATCCCCGTGAATGTGCCCCCATCAAACTGAAACAAAAAAGTGACCTAAAGTTTGAATGTGTGCAAATTTTAAGCCAAAATATAATAATGATCCTGTCCAAATGCTTGCAATGTCTGACTCAGTGACTAAAACGTAGGTAGGCCTACGAACGGCCCTCACGCAGAAGGAAACCACCCTCAGTCGAGCAGAGCTCACTTTTATCCCTACCCTCCCTTAAAAAGAAAGCTCACGCAATTAAAGCACTGTTTCTGAGTACCTCAGTGGAAATATCGGCCAGACATAAAATTGGGAAAACGAACTATTACAAAGAAAGTGTCAATGTGAAAGTGTCTGCACCCTTCCTAATGATAATCAAAGGTACTGGTTAAATAAAAAACAGATAGTAATCCCAAATTCATCACCCATCAAAGTTTGAATAAATCCAAACATGTCCATGGCAAATGCATGAATAACTCTCCTCGTTGCAAGAAGAAGAGGAAGAAGAAAAAACAACATTTGTGTACAAAAGGAAGGCCACTTTTGTATTTTACGTGAAATCTCCACAACATCTTTAATTAACGAATAGACCGACCATCTCTGGATAGGTATGAACGCTACCTCCTTCCCCTCCCACCGGGTTCGTACTTGCCTAGCGCAGGAGACACAAAGCCTCACTTATGTGTCGCTACGAACAACTTCCCTCCAACTCTCCACCTCCTTCCCCCCTAAGCAAACCCCTCCACCTCTTCACCTTTCCTCCACAGCATCTTACCCTCCAAAGCCTACCCCCTCCTCCTCTCCACCTTTCCCTTCAAAGCATCTACCCCACCCCACCTTTAAAGGGCTTTCTCTCTCTTCTCTCTCGCTCTATTCCTCTCTCGTCCTTTCTCCCTCTCATTCTATATATATAATCTCAGTATTCATACTGAGTTCAATGCACGACGTTACCGAAGTCACAATTAATTATTAAATACTAGCATACATCGGGCAAAGGTTACTTTGATTTTCCCTTCTAAGTTCGAACGTGACGCAACATTCAAACAAAAAAACACCATGCATTCGTATATGACTCGCTCAGCAGCTAAGAAGGAGGTCGTATCTGCATCTACAGTGTCTACCGAGGCATCTCCTACTAGTAAGAACGTCTGCAGTAACTTCACAACTACGGCAAAACACAAAACACGCTAAGGCAAAACGCAAATAATGGCCCCGTCGCAGCCTCCGTCTCAAGATTATAACATATCCTCAAAAACAGCAGCAAAAGCACCAGCTTCATCTGCAAACACACAACTTTCAAAACATAAATATTCCTCGAAAAATATTATTTCGGCAGCGGATCTCGATCGCAAACGCAGTATTTCGGTAACGAACATAAACATAACACATACGTGTAGAACACAGCAGACCCTGCGCAAACCATTAACATCTTCAGTTATCAAAGAACTTGAAACAAAAGCTGCACCTCGACTCAACGCCAACGAAAAGTTTCACAACCCTCACAACCCTCACAAAACTGACTACGGAAGATCCAAATGTACAACTAAATTCTGTCCGCGGCGTTTTGAACACCCCAACACACACGGCCTACAGCGTCAGCCACACCAGCTTCGAACAAGAGGGAGAAAGCAACGAACAACGAGGAGGATTGTCAATCGACAGCAGAAATTTTAAGGTCAACAGTAACATGGCCTGTGCAGGACTCAAAGGCAAAACATCACCTAGCATATACTAATGTACGAAATAATCGAATAGCATCGAACAATAATATGTTATATAATAAGTCTAGCATTACGCCATTGTCTCAACAAAATATCTGTTACGCAACTGACCAAATGCGTAACCCAAATGCAATGAAAATAACATCAGTTCACGCTAATGTGAGAAACCAAATCGCATCTCACGACAGTAACGTGTTATTTAAGCTTAATGTTAAGAATTCGTTTAAGCAAAGTCCCTGTCATGCAAATAAAACTCCGTATGCTATTAGCAATTCTGATACGCCTATAAATTGTTTTCCCCAACTTGCAGTGCACTCCAATGTACGTAAAAAAATTACTTATGATGAATCGTTGCACCCTTTACTAATAAAAATTTTGCATGTTATCCATGAAGTAAATAGCAATTTGGATCTAACAGCAGTTCAACTAGCAAAAATTTTACAACAACGCTTCCCCCCTCATCCTATCTCAATTGCTACTGCTCTGTCCAATATCCATTTAATAATCAATCAGTTATTTGAACTAAATTCTTTCATAAGTTTATATGATCTGACGCAGATGACTCCCACCCGAGTCCCCACTCAAATCTCAGAACAAGGCAATGTTAGTAACAGCGTTAGTTTTGATGGCTCTCTGCATCCTTTGCAAATAAAGAACTCACACGTTATTCACAAATTAAATAGCGACCTGGCCCTTACGGCAACACAACTGAAAAAAATCCTAAAAAATATGTACCACCTAAACCGACATCAGTCTCCACTGCTCTATCCAACATTCAGTTTATAATTGAACAGCTATTAAAACTATATGTCCACATCAGCTCCTACGACCTTATACCTATAACTCCCTCCACTATTTCTTCCTATTCAAATTATCAGAGACCTCTTAACACTCTACTTGTGGGAGACAATATTCTATCAACAGTTAAAAGAAATGGCATCGACACCACATGCCGAATCCAAACCATCTCATCTGGTTTATTTAATGACCTTCTGCATACTATAAATCGGATGCCAAAACTTAAAAATTACATACTCTGATTCCAGGACCTGCACCTTTCACAATCAGGCCTAACTCAAATCAAAAAAGTTATTGCGACAAAACACTCCACTGCCCGTACTTATATAGTAAATTGCTTCAGTGATCAACAACTGAGTAAAGCGCTCACGCTCTGCAAAGAATTGGATTTCACATTTATTCCACTCCGAACATGTGCTTTAACTCACGCTCAGACAATCAAGAACCACCAAACCTTGCCGCACAATACAAAGGAAACTCAAAAATTTCTTGTCCAAATTGCTATGAAATCAACGCTGCGATTCAACACACCGTACTACTCACTTTCTGGAAAAATCCCAGACAAAAACACTAATCTTGAACAGTCGCCCAATAAACTCGTAATAATGAATACAATCCAAATAAACAACACATGTTCTAGAACAGTAACTAATCATAAGCACGTAAATGCTTTACACGCATTGGACCTTCCCAAAACGAATTTGCACTCAAAAGGTAATGACGGCAGTCCACCGAATCAGCACTTTATATACATAAATCAACTATCCACAGACTCAATTGCTAACAACTATAACGTACAAACAAATAATAAATTCTCCTTACTTTCTAACGATACAGGCACGGACTGCGCAATGCCCTATCATTCATAAGTCATAGACATCCAAATAGACATGAAAAGATAGACAAAACTATAAAAATGCCGCCTTCTCCTCAAAAATTCAACCAAACGACAAAATAAAGCCTCAGTACCATGATTATGTATGGAAACATAACAATCATCATAAAAACCATAACGATAGGAAAACTCCATACCAAATTAAACCGCCTCACGGTAAATTTCTGAATCACTTCTCAGAATCATCATCCAATCCTACATATGCTCATGTGGGAAGTTCTATGGATGATGTAACAAAATCATTGAACATAACATAGGCTCACACTTTGGATGGCTGACACTGTTTCCTCCATGCAGTAGCCCTTCAACTTAACGAAACACCGAACACAATGCAAGCCTGTAAATATCTAATGAAAGCCATCGAAACTGAGAGCACAAGAAATAAAAACCACTACAGAAATTTTATCGACGAGAACAGTGGTATACTTGATCTCATGGTACACAAATACCTCCATAATAAAATATTCGATCATGCAGCCGGGGACCTCATCCCGCAAATCACTTCCAATGCTCTACAAAAACCGATGCATATCTACAGCGAAAGGGACGGTGGCATATGGAAGACAATAGTTCAGCCTACAATGCCATGGAACATGAACAAATCCCCTATACTAGTCCATCTGAATGACTACCACTATAGAGCTCTCATTAAGGAAAACAATGCGTCCATTAATAAAATTTCAGCGTCCAGATGACTAGACAATAATGCAAAGGTACACACAACACCATTGGCTGGCACCACGAACACCAAACAGCACCTCACCGAACCCCCACACTTAAATGCAAAATGTTCCGCACGACGTAACGAACGGACAACTTCGAGTAAATACCCTAAAATGAATCGTATCAAAATTAAACATATCAACGCGCGAAGCCTCAATGACAAATTGGATGACATCAAAGTAATGATAATAACTGAATACATTGACATTTTATGCGTATCTGAGACATGGTTTGATCCCAGAATTCAAAGCTCACATTTTAATATCCCAGCTTATTCACTTTACCGAAACGATGGCAAAAACAACAATAGAGGTAGCGGATCATGCATTTACATCAAACAGGTCTATACAACATCACAGATTTTGGAAAAAGAAATGTGTGAGGGTATAGAAAGGGTATGGCTTAACATGCAGGTAAAAAAGTAAAAATCTTTCATTATTGGCACCGTCTACAGACACCCATCTGCTTCTTTACAATCATTTTTAAAGTTCATTCAGAAAACTCTTAGAACAACTTCGGAAACCAAAAAATTCTTCTATGCTTTCGGCGATTTCAACGTAGACCTAACTAATAAAAGTAATAAGCTAACCAAAATGCTAAACAGAATTAATCTATCACAAATGGTCCAAGAACCAACTCGTATGACAAAAACTTCAAAAACTATTAGATCTAGCAATTACTAATAATCGTAAAGCAATAATCAACACTGAAATATCACCTTCAGTATCCGACCATAACGCGGTAGAATGTTTAATTAATGTAGCAAAAGAGAAACCGAAATCCTGCTTAATTACCTACCGTATAAAGACTCTATACACACCAGAACTATTCCAGGAAAAACTAAGGGATAGAAGGAATGAATTTCAAGGTATGGAACTCATCGATGATGTTGACAGTCAAATCTCAATTTTCAATGAGAATATCTTAAGAGCCTTAAACAAATGTGCACCATACACCACAAGAAGAGTTAAACTAAAGCATACCGCCTGGATAACGGATGAAATAAAACAATTGTGTACCACTAGAAAGTTGAAGGTACTAAATTTCTTTTAAATAGAAATTAAATATACTGTGAGGGTACTTAGTAACAATGACAAGATGAATATCTACCAAAGTTGTCACAAAGAGCAACATGTGGGAACAAAAAACTATCCAGATGATTTCAAATCCTAAGTGGGAATAATGTGAGGTATATACTTGAAGGTAAATGAGAGTGTAGTGCCGCTAAAATATCGTGATTATTTTTGTATTAAATGTTATTAAATTTAGTAATATTTTTGAGTCAATCTTTATTATTTTTTCACGCCACTCGTGATTGCTTTTATTAAGTAAAATTTAATCATAGTCGTGACTTAAAATGGTAACTCTCGTTTATGGAAGAGCATAGGCAACAACAGGTTCTAAAACTAAACGCCCGTCAGTCTGTGCGCAACCATTATCCAGTGAACAACAATTCTATTCTCGCTTTCAGTCTCTCTGACGGGTTAGTTTCGGTTGACAAGGTGTTAGGGAGTTTTGCGTTTCACTTACCTACCAGTTATTCCTTAAACTTATCATTTTAGATTGGCCTAAACGTTCCTCTGTAGGCTTAACAGTTTGTTTAATTCCGGTGATTGTTTTTCAGTAATTTGATGGATCTCTCGTCGTACATTATTCCACAATGCGGTAAATAATTTACCTAGTGTCTGCAGTAATCGTACTGTTGAGATTTGAGGCAGCTAAATTGTACCACGAAATCTAATTTCGGTGTAGTCACGTTTCATTCGAATGATTAAGTTTGTGTTTGAAGAAGTAGTGCTATAGTATAATTGGAATAATAACTATTGCGTCAGGCAGCAAATATCACTGACAAGTTTCGTATCACTCAAGTCTCTACGTTCGAGTATTTTATGATGGGCACACTAAAACGGTAGACCAGCCGTTTTGATACGGTGATTAAATTCCACAGCCTCAGAGTGAAGCTGCCTATAGACTTCTCGTTCTGTATTTCTTTAACTGCCAGCTAATTAGGTACGATACCTCAGTGTTTTACTCAGCAGTTGTCTTGTGTATACTCAGCTGTCTCGGGATATTAATACTTCTGCTAAATTTTGTATTCAGTTCGAGTTACTTAATAGTCCTTGTCCGGACAGGTCTCGGTTTACGGATTTCACATGCCCAATAATAAATCCGCAAGCTACGAAATCGACTGTGTCACTACCCTAGAAGAACCCCAACAAAACAACTACAGAAAAATACGTATGACCCTAAAAGAGCATTCAAACGAGTAGACCACTAATTGCAGCACCTGAGGTTCCTGATCCCAGTTGATGGGCTCCTCCTTCACTGTGATGACGTCCAGCTCATCGTCAAATGTTTCCTTTTAATAGTCGTCGCCCGTAGAGGATTCCTAGAGTTTGGTGTGTCAACTGCAATCAATGAATCATTAGGAATAAAAAGTATAGTAGACATACGTGACATTTATTTCAGAGTACAGTAGAATTCTTTTAAACCCGCACTTGATATAACGGCAAGCCCAAATAACCAGCCCTCCCTGTCGAAGCTTTGTATATATATTCATATTATCTCAAATTTATTGGCAATTGCCCGTTTAAACTTGGCGAGCGTACGCTCTATCGGCGTCTGCGCGAACTAATGAAAGGAGGAGACATCTGCCATTATTATCGTTTAGAATAGAATAGAATAGAATAGAATAGAATAAGGCAATAGGAACGAGCCGATTGGCCCATTCTTGGTTCAATACCGAAGTCCCATGCTGTCTAAAGTAAATCTATCAGTCATGCACGTACATCTTAAAATAGAATAGAATAGAATAAGGCAATATGAACGAGCCGTTTGGCCCATTCTTGGTTCAATACCGAAGTCCCATGCTGTCTAAAGTAAATCCATCAGTCATGCACGTACACCTTATCCACGTAAGTCAATTTAGTCGTGTGCACACATATCACTCTCGCACAGGCGTTTATGTCACGAACATTTATCTCAATCATACATTAACCTTAAGGAGTTAGGGACATAGTTAGTAGGATGTAGTAC
>VCRD01008788.1:0-16533 GCA_006783055.1 Trinorchestia longiramus
CCAAACTATTGGTTGAACTGCAAAATAATTGATTTATTTGGACTAAAATATTTATACCAGAAGGAGGAAGGGCGGGACCTAGCCCTCTCACGCAACCAATCGCAGAGCAGCTTTAAAAGACGCCTAGGTAGAGCTGTACTCGCAATGCAGGGCAAAAATACGCGTTCGGCAGTAAATCTAAAGGAGACTAAGTCGAGTAGTCTACTTTAGCTGTCCCGTGCGGTCACTAACACAGCGCTGACAGAGGCGATTACGATCCAGTAGTTTACTAAATATTTTCCATGGGAAAAAATGCAAGTAGTCCACTAGTGCTTTCCACCCTTCAGTTGTATTCGATGAGTCAGTGTGATTCTAATCGTTGGACGTGCTATTTCTCGTTTTAACTCGTTCATAGTTCGATACCGGATCTTAAAGCATTACGAATGGCATATTACTTACGCGCAACATTAGTTATTGTTCAATTTCCCATACGGCAATTGCGTATATGAATCTTTATCCGATATACGCTTGAATATGTTAATTTTTTTGGTAAATATTGTTTCATACTAGTTTTGCTACATACGTGTACGTCAATGGAGAAAATAGTACAATTACGTGTCTTCCGATACCATTGTGGGACAGAAGCTGAAACATTTTCACGAAATAATGTGTATACACACACGTGTGCACATCAGTGAAATCTACTCAACTGCTTAATGAAAAATTTCATTTAGTACACATATGCATCGTAATGCTGCGGTAGAATTTTAGAGACACCAAATATCTTAGAAACTCTGCTTAACTACGTTTGTAGAACGTAGACGCTCGACCAAATTTTACGACGTCGTAGGAGCTGTAACTTCTCGCAAGTTACCGAAGACACTACTGACAGAAAAACGATCTAATCTGCATTTCCACTGCTCTCACGCAGCAAATGAAAAAAAGTACAAAACGATTTTTCCAGTACCGAACATTGAAACCACAAGTGTATGAAGCGATTTTTCTATAAAATGTCTTTCGTACTATAATACATATATGCTATGTGCTTCACATTGCCATTCTGGCGGTCATCATACAACGTATTCCGTCCGTAAACGTGCGGCTTATTCCCGAATCCAGTGAAGGTTTAGGTATGAAACTGGTACAAAATTTCTCTCCCGTGACCAAGTGGGTGCTCGAGGCTATACACAATTGAATCTAGATTTGGTGCATGGTACTGCTCTAGTTATTAATTATGATTTCACAATAACTGCCAACTGTTATTCAGCTTTGTCCTGCCTTCTCGGTAAAACCTTTCTATAGCTCTTCTAACACGGATGAGCGAAAATAATAAGAAATTAATCCGCGGTTTGGGTTAAAAGATTCACTGCCCATTATCCCTTATGGAGGGCAACAACTTTTCCACTTCATGTTGAAAAGGAAATACCGTCAAACTGCAGGTGTCTGACTCTCTTCGTTTTTCGTAGTTTGTGTTGAGGTGTTCCACCCGTTTTACTGAGGCACTTTCGATAGCATTGTTGTTCAGGCAACTGTTCAACAAGCAATGGAATGTTAGATATTAGAGATCTAGACTGGTAAAAAGAGATGTTTCTTAACCCTTTACGCCCGGCTGTGATGAATTCGTCACAGTGAAAAGCAATGCTTGTAGCGCCTGTAATTAAAAACATAGAGTGCAGCAAAGGAGTGTGACGGGTAAGTAATATATTCTGTTTATGCTCAGTCAAGTGTTGCATTATTATTCGCACCGGCTTACTAGTTTCAACACAAGCAGTGTAGAAGGAGTGAACTACTGAAATTAATTCACGCAGTATAGGGTTAAATGAATGCGTCAATGTTATTCCAACGACACTTCTCTATTAGTTACAACTAGCAATTGCGATGTTGAACACGGATGATGGCAAAGCTACGACAAATGAAAGTCTGCTCCAAGCTCCTGCTGCAATGCATGTATTCTCACGACAGCTGAAGGCAGACATGATAGATGTGTAAATACAGGACTATTTTATGGTCCATAAATTACGTGGACGAGGTAGTCGATAATTCTGAACTGGAGGCCATCATTTCATTTGTGCTTGAGCAGGGGTTCCCCAGTTTTTTCCCTCGCACCTCTAAAGGTATTTCATTTGAACCTTGCATCTCTTGAAATTTATATTTTCCAGAATGATAAATTATGCGTATTCTGAACCGTTTATCAAAGAAAAACATTGTTACCTCATTCTTCATTGTTACTTCAGTCTTCATTATAGCCAGTGCACCGTGCAAGCACCCTGAATCGAGATGCATAATTTTAACCAGTGTTGAAATAGTTTTGCAGAAACAGGAGAGGATGAACCTTGTGAGCAATTCTGACTTTAGATTTACAACCCAACGTGACTGAAAACAGTTCAGTCTTTCTTGCTTGTGCCAACCAAGCAACTAGTCATATGATGTGTGTCTATTCTTACATTTATTTGTTTTTTACTGTGGTTAAACTCGAATGAAATGTGCACCCTGCCTTTTATTTGACCCCCAGCCTGAACTGTAGTTCACAAAAATGTTAATTAATCAACATTCTCCCACCGAAAGAAACACACTGAACATTTCATTGCTTACTTTATTGGGAGTACCATCATGTCCACTGTCATGCGTCACCGACTCGAAAATTCAGAAGAAATGAATTCAAAAAATTCACTGAATATCAATCGAAAAATTCGTTTTAAAAAATGTCCTAATACCCAAAGACAAAAGAGGACCTCTAAACCGTAATTCTACCAGCGTTGCGATGTGGTAGCAAATGTGCACATCATCACTCTTGTGCTTTGGTACTTTTTCTACCAAGTGATCAACTCTATCGTGCCGCTTCCCATCGAAGAATGTGGTTAATGGCTTTTGTCAACCACCACTAGGTGGAACAACATCTTCTGAGCATTTGAATAAAACAAAATTTATTGAAAAAATTATGAGAGAATTATGGAAAAATTTACCACGTGATGTAGCCCATTAGTGCCCATCCCACTATATGTAGAAGTTGAAGTCCATTAAAAACAATCTTTATTTCCAATCGAGTACACAGTACATAGACATTGGTTTTTCAAATTCTCAAGGTTAACATTCTAAGAGTAAGGGTGATGGTGAGCTCCATGCGACGATCCCGGGAGGTTGATGGGCGTCTTCATGGGTGGGGAGTTGAGTGCTTAGCGGGTTGAGTGCACGGCGCAGCGTACGAGAAACAGCTCGTGTCCATGGCCGGGTTCGAACCCGCGATCTTTCTACATGAAGCAGAGACCCGATACAGAACACGGGCCGCAGACCACTCGACCACGGTGGCTGTAGTTTCATATTACATATATTCTCTTTAGTTTCATTTAGTTTCATATTCTAAATATTTTGTTCGAAATTACGGTAAAGTTACATGAAAATAAGTTAAATGGAAATTTGTGCAATATTTTGATCATTCTGAAAATAATTTCGTGTTTAAAGGATTTAGAAATATACTACGGGACTTATGGAGTCACGACGTCTGACGGGGACGCAACTGCTCCATCTTGCCAGTCATGTTTGGAAGCTTACCTCCTGCTACGCTTCTCTCTCCTCCTTCGCTTCTCCCTCCTCCGTTGGTGCCTTCAAACATGTTCTGCGTAGATGTTATTATTTCCTGTTCCATATGAACACCAACTACACTTCCGCAGCCCTACACCCGTATGACGCAACGTATGCGGTATACAAATGTTTGTACACAATCTTGTAGGTGGAGAGCGTGCAGTTGAAATTGTTGCTCGTGTGGTTGTTCATCTGCAACTGGAAATAATGCTTGTTGTTCGTCAGCACAGTAAAGAAATCTTCAACACTCGACAATGATCGTGATAGATGCAGCCGAATCAAATTTAGCGGAAGATAAAACAAACAAGAGTTACTGTGAGCTCATACAATCACAATACATGCACTTATCGTGCAAGTAACCTTATAACCTCTCTAACATTTAAAGTTGCAGGTGTTCCAGGACATGTTCTCCATCACAAGGCCGTTATAAGATGGATCAATGAGTGGGCTGCAGAGGTGGCTAAGATCATTCAAACACCTATATTAGGCCGACTGCTGGGCCAGAATAATCATACACCCACGCTCATTTTTCCACAGCTCGAACTGGAGGTTACACGAAAGCCTTTTCAACACACATACAGTACCATAAACCCACCAACCGACCCTAGAAGAAATAGACAAGCACCTGTCTAACTTTTCTCCCAGCTCTATATCAATTTTATACACAGAACCTCCCTCGCCCATACCCAACACCGATCACATCGCCTACGCTGATGACATCATACATCACATTCGGTCATCACTCTCACAACATGGCAGTGCAACTAACAACGAGAGCAATAGCTCAGATGACTCGCCACAAGAAATAAAATGTGTACGCAGACGACACATTCCTCCTCGATGAAATCCTGTCTCCACCTCAGCAGCGAGGGATACACTTCACACGTTACAAAAATGAGAGCAATATCACCAAACAATCTCTCCCCTCCTATACAGCTTCACACACATACACCCTGATACTAACCCATTAATGGATAAAGTTTTTATTGCACCCCATTTTAGCAATTTTTACAGAAAATTACTGTTATAGTGGATAATACTCATGATAGGTTTTACTTTGATATTTCTCATAATATCGGAGATGTAGCCCGTCCAATCTTCTGGATACTATACTCTCATCAGTAGTATACTGTTTGAGGATAATAAAGAATAAATTTTAGCGTTTAAATTCTGCTTATTAGCTGTTCAAATATTTTTAAAAATTGTGAAAAACCCATTTTAACCTATAGAAACAAAACTTAAAGAATTCGATATGTTCATTGGTATTTAGAACAAATATTATTTATCATATTTGTTCAATTGGTAGTTCTCCTGACAGGATAAAGTCCGACGTCACATTTGATGTAGAAGAAGGCGGCTTTTCCAGTGCAGTTTCCGTGTCTTCTGGTCTGACATTGCCATTGAAAATGATCAAGTCCATCGTATCTGACGTCTTTAACTGCAGTAGTTTCATTCTTACGTTGTTCGGATGCTGTTCCATACTTTTTCAGCATAGTAATTGCGAGCACTCGGCGAAAAGAAAGAAGTTTCAGTGTTCTATGTTTGGGCTTTTTTCCACACTATCCAATCATTTACTACTGTTACATGCAGGGTGCGTAAAATATCTGAGGACACCTTATACGCGCTTATAGAAAAACAGGAAATGAAATTGTTAATCGTTGAAACTTACAATTTCTTGTAACAAAGCAAATTAACAATATTAGTCTACGTTTTATTCTATATATCCTCCTTTGGCTTCTATCACCGACTCAATTCGAGTCCGAAAGCGACTGCAGGTGTTGATCACGTGGTCTTTATTTATGTCCTCCATTGCTCGGGCTATTGCTTTCATGAGAGAGGATTTAGTGTTAAGGGGATGCTTATTAACTTCATTTGCAACGATGCCCTACACGTAATAATCAAAAGGATTAAGGTCTGATGAGTTAAAAGGCCTTAAGTTTGGTGTGACATGATCATGAAAATTCTTGGCCATCCAATCATGGGTTTTGAGAGATTTATGGCATGGAGCCGAATCTTGTTGGAAAACATATGCCCTTCCATTGGCTACGCTGTCTATCCAAGGCTTAACAATGATTTGAAGAGTCTCTATATAGCATTTGCACTGATTCTAAGGCCCTATGGAAAAAAATGGGAGGCATGATGTGCTCTTCACTGCTAACAACATCGAAAACCATCACTGTTGCTGGAAACTTCGTGCGCATAACAGTTGGAATTTCAGTGAGGTCCCCACATAGCCACCTATCATTTCTGGGATTGACTTTTTGATCCTGTTCGAAGTTTTTTTCGTCGGAGAAACACCAAAGACACTCCTGTCATTCTGGGTGCTTCAATTTGTTTATCAGTCGTTTTGCATGTTTTAACCGATTCTCTTCAGTTTTTGTCGACATAAACTGACCTCGCCTAAGAACCTATGATTTGTATCTGAGGTTTTGATGAGCAACATTCCTGATTGTTCCTTCAGACACTTGAAGATCTTTGGAAACATGTCGCATTAACTTCCCAGAATTTTTGTCGATCATGACATTCCCTCTTCTGACAAAATCAGGTGTTCTGAGTGAGTCAGCGCGTTGACAATGCTGTTTTCTCTTGCTCGTGGCCAATTCCTCTCCATTGTTTTCATTCAGCTCCTTTCTAACTTTGCAAATGAAAGATTTGGCGAGTTTTAGAAATCTTGTAATTTCTAAATTGCTGTGTTTCGCTCTAATGACACTATTGCAGCGTGCCTTTTCATTTCATTACTTATAGTTGTATCTGCTATGGATCTTCTGAAATAAAAAATACATTAATTGTTATCAGGTTAGTTTGAATTTAAAAAATATAAGTGTCCTAAGATACCTTAAGCACCTTGTAAATGAAATACAGGAAAAGATACTTCCATAATTTCTTTTGCCTCATTCTTGTTCTGTAAATGGCAACAGACTTGTCCATTTGATTCACTGCCACTATGTAAGTATTTCAGTTCACAATAACCTCAGGCTTAGGAATGGAAACCTTTTCAGAATAGTAATAACTGAAACGTCAAAATTAGTAGCAACATTCTCTGTGTTGTCAATTGTATTTCATGACAAGTGATGAAGATGTCGCAAATTTATAAAACCACTTTGATGACTTCTTGAATATCTCTTTCTTTGAAAGAGGACAATTTTGAAACCTGTCTTCACAAAATGTACCAGTTGCGCAAATACTAATCGATGATAGCGTATATAGCAATTTGAAAAAAGTAAAGTAGTTGTCAAAAAGTACCTTAAAACCTTATTTGCACAGGCCTTTTGCTTTTTATTAGATTCATCACACCATCGCCTGCAACTTCCAATTCTGTGCGGCTTACTTCTTCACTTTTGTCTGTATAAAAATCGAGAGCATACAAGTGTCCATGGGAAAAACTAAGAGCCTAATTCTTATAATCAAATCGTATTGGTTTGCCTATGATAAATTACTTAGAAAAATGTCTACAGTAATATGGGATCATTGACTTGTCAAGTGAGAAGTGTTTGTTGAGTGGGTTCAGAAGCAAAAATTTTATTTGGAGATGTTCAAGAAGTGATCTGAGTTTGTACAGACGATCTTTTCAATATATTTGCGTATTATCATAGAAGTGCATGTGATGAATAATATCTTCAAACCTCCTTCATCTGATTGCATCGCTCAAAAAAGTTAGAATGTCTGAATTTTGATCCCAATAAAGTCTTTTATCCAGATATATGGCATAACCAGACAACATAAATCCGTCAAACACAAACAAGATCTCATTACTGTTTCTCAGGGCATAAGTTCTAAGCCCTGAAGTTCTAACAGGGAATGACTTAAGACTATTGCCAGACCGTTATGTAAGGAGGACGAATAAATAATATTCGTAGAATTTAATAATGTACAAATAAACAAAATACAAAGTTATTCAATGAAGTAATTTAATTGAGGAAAGAATGGCTGCTAACAGAATGTTTAAACTCAGCAGGAGCAGAACCTATATTCAGCTGGCCCCGAAAACTCGGCAGTAAACATTTGATAAACTACAGTTAAGTTTAATTTCTTCTAATTATACAAGTCATCCACCTATGCTGAATTGACACGGGCAAAGGAGCCGCCGAAGATGTCAGGCCTGGTGAGAAAAGGAAACAGTTTCTGTAATCGAGAATAAGCAAATATCACCAATCTAAGTTCAAATGTCAAAAATTAATACCCAGCACCTTTGTTTAGTTTCTTACCAGTTATGGGGCAGAAGGGCAGCACGCTGAAAATCTAAACGGGAGTGACTGATCACAGATTCAAAGAAAACACTTTAACAAGGAAGAAAATCGAATCCATTCACTGACACGGGTAGAAAATTGGTTTCATTCTGTGAGTGTCGGGCCAAATCTCAGCGTACGACTTATTGTACCACGTCTACGTTGACCGATACTTTTGTCACGTCACTTTTAGGACCATAACGTGCCAAATATCATCGAAAGTTAATTTATATTATCACATCTGTAGGCCGTGTTCGTCGCGTTTTCTTGTGAGAGATTTAAATTGTGTTTTAGAATCTTGCTCTAATTTTATTTATGTTCTGGGCAAATTTTATTAATAAATGATAATATATTTTGATAATAGTTACTGTGTGTGTTAGCTAATGCTTATTATCCGTTAGTACCCAGTGAAATTATGCACTGTATCCTTAGTTACTTATTCTTCAGGTCCGGTAACGTCTACCTTATCTCTTTATAAAAGGGATATTCTTAAAAAATATTCACAAAAAATTACGCAAATTTTATCAATCAAACCAAAAATAAGTATTTCTGTTGTACATCATAATAAACACGCTTATGCACAGCAAAAAAATATCAAGCTTCTATCGAAATATGCACTTTCGATAGGAATAATGTAGTTTCAGAACTACTGTACTCATACAGAGAACTAGAAATAGGTAGCAAAAGTACCTACATAGTGAGAAGCGGATGGATAGGGAAGAGAATTATTATTTTTGAAGAGTATCGTCGCGTTAATATTATTTTGGAAGAGTTTCAGCGCCGTCGCGTTCAGAGGTTCCGTCCGATCCCATACCGCCCAAATTGTCAGTATTGCATTTGTCTAGTCTGTACAGAGTTCAAGGGTGCGATGCAAGTGTGGAGCGGGTTCGTCGGGCTGCAAGCTGATGATGGAAACTGATCCTGCTCCATCGTCGGCAGACGTGACGTTCTACTTCTTCCTTGCTTTCCCCTGCCTATATTTTGTTTTTTGAATAGAATTTCTTTCATTTTGTTTTGCTGTGCAACCTAGCACCAATTGGTTGACGCGTACTCCATATTTTAACTGGTTTAACCAGAACTCTAAATAAATAACTTAACTTTAGACTATTGTCTAATGCTAATTAAAATAACTTAAATACGAGTGAGTTCGTCTTATAACGAGGGTCTGAAAAGACTCTCAACTCAGGATTCTACTCTGTAAATTAAAACGTAAATTCTAAACGTAGAAACTACTACTACCCTTTACTATCTACGTGGAGTACGCTTCTCTAACTATGTTTAACTATCTTTAAATTTCTAACACACCTAGCAGGTTGTATCAAGCATTCGTAAGTTATCTGAAATATCACTATACTGAAATTCTTCTTGCTCAGTCCGTTATTAGAGTAATTAATTCGTTAATTTTCAACAGTACAAATACATTGGGTGGTTGCTACCAGCTTTAAGACAACGACGGGCGAACTCTTTCCAGTACATAAATCCTCGCTGTCAATGGTAGGGGACTTGCCTACAGTTAGGTTCCTGACCTACATTTGGTATTAATAGCAACATTTACCCGGTATTCCGTAGAACTTCATAAGAATCTTTTATTTAGCAGCGGGAAGAAGTGGGAGGCCAAAGTCGTGGCCAAAGCGTAGGAGGCCAAAGCGAGGATCATCGGTGCTCTTTGCCGCTGGAGCTCAGCGTACGCCAACTTAAGATTCGGATTGAGCGTGGTTCAGAGGGTGGGAGCTGATATTCCGGCTCTAGACCCCAGGGACCGACGGACTCGAGCGTGGGGGTGCTGAGACTAACCGTTCTCTCCAGTTGTTTATTTATGTTCTGGATCTCGCAGACCTCAATTAAACGTTACCTTAATTGCTTGAAGAGAACCCAGTTGATTGAAGGACGGCTTAAAACCCTAACCATTTTTTTTGTTGGCGGTCAAGTCGTCAAAATTATTTAATAAAATCACTTATATACAAAAATATTTAATTGCTACTTAATTTTAAGTAAATAAATTAGATTAAAAAACCTTGATTTTTACACATGAAGTGTCGTGAACCTTTGTGGCGTGCAAAATTAGTGACACTTTTTTTAAGTATTTGTTCATCAATAAAAATTTCGAAATTGATATATGTATATAAGTTCATTGCCAAAAATGAGTTGAATTGATTTTTTTCAGACGTTTAGGACTATTGTTTTTTTAAATCTTTCACTCTGTATTTTTTCAACAGGTAATTTTTTATGCGTTGATTAAAGTGCAAATTCTTTAAAAATTAAATTACATAAATTGAGTTTTTCTTAATACATTTTCTTTATTTTCATTTTTTCATAACTAGATTCTGTTCTATATAACTCCTGGCTTAACCCATTGTATCTCACTGCCCTCATTTAAGGAAAGTCTAAATAATTGTGAACATTTTTTATTGACTGTGTGTTTATATAGTTCGCCAAAAGTGCAGAGTGTATGACACTCAGTTTGAGTTTTATAAACAATAATACTGATGAAACCAGGCTTCAAAAGATGTGTTATCTTAGATACATATATGTGAAAAATAAACACACGAAATGGACGTCATGTTTCCAGCTCTAGTTTACTATACATGTATATTGAATTGTAGATCTTAGGACTAAAACGTAGTTATCTTTAGAATTTAAAAAATATATTAGATGTACTGTTATGCACTGTTATATATTTTTATGCACTGTTTGAAAATATATACTGTTCATAATAATGTTGTCCTGAAACGAAGACAGTGAGGTGATGTGTGCTATCAGAGCACGACACGTTTACTAGCAGTAGCAACATGTTCAGACTTGTACACTCATACATAGCATGCACATACGTGAAATCCTGATGTAGTAACAGTTGTGGTATAGCATTCACAGAGTAAAGACCTTCTTTGACTTTCTCAAACTGGAGGGCTGTTTTGCAAGTAAATAGGGTTTACTTGTTATGTGCGCTACTTTCAGTGAGCACTAAGAAAGTAAGCATAGCTTATATGGTGATTGTGTTAAATCTCCATTCTGTTGTAAATATTTGTTTGCTCCATGAAGTGTCAAATTATTTGAAATTTTTATCTATATTTGAAGTAATGTAAATGCCCTTTTATCCATCGGATGTCAAGAAAGTGATTGAAAACCCTTATAATAGATGAAATAGCAACATTTTTGCTGGAGCATGATGAAAACAGTGACCATAAAGATTTTCGTGATGTAATCATGTCAACTGACAAAGAAGATATCGCAGACGACAAAATGGGTGATGTTCCTGGTATTCTCGAACTACACACTGAAGTCAATTTTCCTGTTGAAGAGTATGACTCCAATCGACAGAAATCGTCTAGGAAAAGAAAATTATGCATTCTGTTCCATAATGGTGACATGCACAACTAAAATACACTAAATTAAAGGCAAGAGATAATCATTATCAAATTCACTGGAAAAAATTAGAGAAGCTTTAGAATTTTCAACTCCAGTTAAAATATTTGAAAGATTTATGAGTCCTGAAAAATAGGATCATATTGTAAAAGAGACAGCAAGATATACCACGCCATCTAAAAACACAATGAACTTCACAATGAACATAGATGAGTTGAAAGCTCACATTGGCATCTTATTATTTCAAGTTATCGTAGACTACCATCAGAACGTCATTGGTCAAACGACGTGGATTTAGGAATATCACTTGTGAAGAACACAATGTCAGTGAGCTGTTTTCAAACATTGGAAAGTTAAATACATTTTACTGATAATGCAGAAGCAGAAAGTAGCAAACACGACAAACGCTTCAAAGTTAGACCGCTCTATACCATGTTCCAAAAATCATACATAAAATTCAGCCTATTTGAGAACAATTTAGCTCTTGATGAAATGATTGTTCGTTATAATGAACATAATTTTTTGAAGAAGTTGATAGGGAGTATGCCAATTTAGTTTGGTTATAAACTTTCAGCATTATGTGGAGTGTCAAGATACTGTTATAACTTTGATCTATATTACAGTAAATCAGCAAGCAATGAAGATAACTATGAATTATTGCTTGGTACTAAGTAGTTTTGAAAATGCTTTATATAGTAACAAACCCACTTTTGTTTACGGCGTTCTTTGATAATTTATTCACAAACTATGCATTACTAGTGCACCTACGAAGCTTACGGCTCCAAACTACGGTGAAAACGAAAAAAATATATTGAACAAATGTCCTCTGAAGAATTCAAAGCTATTAAAGGAGGATAAGGGAGGAAGCTACGAAAACAGATTTAATTGTGAGGAAAAAATTCTGATTGCGAATAGGGTAGATAATAAACGTGTTACTGTTGGCACAAACTATGTTGCTGTTGAACCTATAAGAACAATACAACGTTGACAAAGAGGCAAAAACAAAAGAAATGTTCTGCAGCCAAATTTTCTACACTGGTATAACAAAAACATGGGTGGGGTTGAAAAACATGACTTTCTGGTTGGGAAATATTCAATTGGTATCAGAGGAAAGAAGTGCTACTGGCACTTGTTGATTTTTAATCGTATACGACTATGGTAAATGCTTGCATTATCTATAAATTCCTCCATTCAAGCCATAAGGAGATCATGAGTCCACCAGACTTTAGTAGACAAGTATGTGTTACATATATGAAAAGAGAAGATCAAAAAGAGACAACTGGAAGAAAGAAAGCTCAAGCTCCTTCTAAAATTGCAAATGATGTAAGATTTGATCATATGAACACCTTTCACAGAAGCACAATCAACAACAGAGGTGCCCAAACAAGAATTCCATAGCAAAACTGAGAACATACTGCAAGAAGTGCACTGTGACATTATGCATAAATTTTGTTCCTAACCATTCCAAATAAAATCATCACAATGTTCATAAATATGCTCCCATGTATTGTTTGAAAAAGGAATAATTTTTTGAAGAGGATGAGAATGCATATTTTTGTTCAGATTGCTAGCTGTCTTCCATTAATTAAGTATCGATACCCCATTATCTCAATATTATCGTTTGAGGACAGGTGATATTTTGTTTATTTTTTTAAAATATGCTTTACCTTTACGTTTTACTAGTGTTTTAATTCCTATTTATGCAAACTTTGAAAAAATTTCTAGGATAGCTGCATAAATAAAAACTTGGGATATAAAGGGTTAAGTCATTTTTTTTTAAACATTTTGTGTTCGAAAAATATAATTTTATCTAATTCAAAGAAAATTATTACAGTTTATGAAAGGGTTTTTTCATATTTTCTTCAATTCAATATTGGAATCTTTGAGTTGGTCTCAAGTAAATTCATTATTTTGAAATATTTTGTATGTAATATTTTCATTTTATTAAATTAATTATTTTTAAAAATCTTGTATGGGATATTTTAAAAAAGCTTGATTTGTAAATTAATGTTTCTATTAATATTGGAACAAAGAAATATTAGTGGTTCATGAATTGCATTTTTGATTCAAATGATGATACAATTTTTGATGCTAGAGATCCATCAAGTAGTATTTTATAAGATTGTCAATTTTCACCTGAATTATTATTATCTGATGGATTAGAATCTCCTACAATCCCTTCGAATGCATTCATAAGTATTTCATTTTGTAACCTCCATATTTTTGATGCAGACGAGCGTCACTGTCATTAATTTCATTTCTAAACTGAAATTTCCAAAGTATTCCTTGATATGCGGTAGATTAAAATCTATTCATTTTATTAAAAATTTAGTCTGCCAATAATAGAATAAAGAATGTACTAAAATCCCTTTTGTTATTTAAATCTGTAAATTCATTACTGGAGAAAAATTCTATACGTATATAAATTATAATTTGTTGTATTTTTCTTCAAATGAAAATTAAATTACACCTTCACTGAAACTCAGAGTTTTAGAAATATTCTCATGATATGAGCTTTCTGGTTTTACTTGTTAGATAATGTCAAAAATTATCGGGATACATCGTATATTTCTAAGCAATTTCAATTTTTTTCGTGATTATATATTTAGTTCTATTCGTAAGCAAAGCAAATTTAAGTGAGTATCTATTTTTCATGACGGTCATCAGCACAAAATTATCATCCGGTTCGAAACAAACTTTAGAATGAAAATGCCCGACATATCACAAAGTGCTTCCTAAAATTTCACCCGAAAAGTACCCATTCAAAAAATTAAGAAGAAGTAAATGTTAAAACTAATTTATCTAATGTATGCAGAAAGTTGGTTTTTGAACCATTCAAAACGTTCAAACAGAATTCACGAGAATTCTAAACAGAAGGTCTGGGGGAGCGAGCAGGACGATTTGCCTACCAAAAACAGAGCACATCACAACCAGTATGAGGAATTAACACTCTATTCAAAAACTTCTGCGCTTAAAAATCGCTTTTATGGTCGGTGTGGACCAATTTTGGGTTAAGTGTGAACCTGCTGCTTCTTGTGTTGTGCTTCAGCATATTGTGCGGGCTATATTCAATTCTATTTCCATAATTGCATGCAGGCCAATAAAAAATGTAGTGGGCCGCAGTTGGTCCGCGGGCCTTAGTTTGGATACACCTGATCTAGAGCATCTGTCCCACATGATGACGCCTTACCAGTGCAACAACTACCAGAAAATGTAAGTTAATTTTCATCATGTTCGCCAAAGGTCTTACTTTTAATCAACCTGAATTTACTATACGTTCATTTTCTCAAAGATGTATGGAATACTAATGCTATCCCTGCCTCTATTGAAATTACTGCATGTAGTTATTTTCTTCTTTCCAGATGGAAGATGCAATAGATATTTCATCTGGAGGGTCAGCAAGTAGCAGCAGCAGCAGCTAAGAAATGGAGGAGGCTTTCGTACCAAGAACAGCTTCGGAGCCTCACTTTCCAAATCACTGTGAGCTAGATGATTTAATCAGGAATTTAGTTTTTACTAGGTCAGGAACTGAACTTCTGACCTCAAGGCTGAAGGAATGGAATCTACTAGAAAAAAACTGCGGGACATCTTTATACCGGAAACGACATGAAGAATTTTATATTTACTACGACTTTAGTGACGATCTGTGTTAACGTAAGGATTTTACTGGTTGGTTTTCTGCTCCTGGGCTCAAGCATGATCCTGCAGAATAACGACGGTTCATAGATAGCTCAACTCGAATTCTCAAAACAGTGCTGCTCCACAATGTAAATAAACATCCATCTTTGCCTCTTGCACACTCCGTACAAAAGAAAGAAAACTATGATAATGTCAAACAACTTATTTACCAGATAAATTATACTGAATTCAAATAGTATGTTTGTGGTGATTTCAAGATGCTCACTTTCTTGCTTGGCTTGCAAGGGGGATACAAAAACATTCATGTTTTCTTTGTTTATGGGACAGCAGAGCTAACGATGACCATTACATGAAAGTTCATTGGCCGTCATGAGTGGATCTGCACCCAGGAATGTTATATGTTCTCAGGAGGCAGCCTCTAGTAGATTCCGACAAACTTTCAATACCCTTAGTTCATATTAAACTAGGATAGGTTAAACAGGTTGTGAAGGCTTTAAATTTTGAAAGAGAAACTTTTCAAGAAATTAGTCTCGTTTCTCCAAAGCTATCTGAGGCTAAGGTAAGGGGTGGTATATTTGTTGGACCTCAGGTAAACACAATGTTTAAGTCGGAGAAACTGAAAAAAGTAAATGACAAAAGTTGAAAAAGACGATTGCTGTGCATTTCGATATGTAGTTCGTAAATTCCTATAAAATCATAGGAATCCCAATCACAAATAACTGGTAGGAAAGTTTATTGAGAACTTCAGGATGCTTGGTATGCGGCCACTCGACTAGCAGCCACCGTAGTCGAGTGGTATGCGGCCCGAGTTCTGTATCGGGTCTCTGCTTGTGCAGAAAGACTGCGTGCGGGTTCGAAACCCGGCAATGAATACGAGCTGTTTCTCGTTTCACGCCGTGAGCTCGCACTTATCGGTAAGACCTCAACTCATCGCCCATGGACACATCCCAGTATCGTCGCATGGAGCTCACCAACATCCCTACTCTAAGAATGTTAACCTTAAGAATTTAAAAACCAATGTACTAAATGTCTATGTACTGTGTACTTGATTGGAAATAAAGATTGTTTGTTTGTTTGTTTGGTTGTCGAATGTCATTGAAGGTTCCTTTTTTGCATTCTCTCCCAGATTTTTTCCCCAGAAACTTGGTTGATATTATTGAAAAGCATGGTGAGAGACATGAAGACATCGCAACAATGGTAAAAAGATATCAAGGAGGATGGAATACTGCTATGATTAGAGATTATATTTGGTCTCCTGTCAGAAAATGTGAAAATATGCACTCTAGAAAATCTTGATCGTGAAAGCACTTCTTAGCATAAGGGAAAAGTTATCAAAACATTTACAGGGTAGAGTTGTGTTTTTTCCTTTGTCTTATCTCATATTGTGTTTTCTCAATACGTCTCTATCAGTGAAAACATAACAAAATATGTATAAATATCCTCACAGTATTTAAATATACTTAACCAACATATTGCTGTAAAGAAAGGCTGCGTGAATGAAGAATAAAGAAAAAAGGTAAATCAAGAATAACTAAAAAACTAGATGTTACGTCAGAACGAATGTAATTTTTAATTCAGTGACACAAAATACATACATAGACACCAAAAAATGCAGGTAAACAAAATATGTATTACATAGTGTTATCAATAATTCGAACTTTTGAAAACTGCCATAGGGATAATTCATAGCTTAGTTCTCCTTCACCGTTCCTAACTCAATTCTCTTCACACGTTGACTAGAACTGCT
>VCRD01008791.1:0-10472 GCA_006783055.1 Trinorchestia longiramus
ACGACTTGCTACGACTGGACCAACACCTACGACTTGCTACGACTGCACCAACACCTACGACTTGCTACGACTGGACCAACACCTACGACTTGCCAAAACTCGATCTGCCTAAGGCTTGCATTTTGTGTCAGTGAGACCCTCCAAATGAACAACCAAACTCAAGCATCGAATTGAAAAGAGTAATCTAAATTTGAGGGCAAATTCTGGGTCTTGATATGAAGCGTATGTCATGTGAAGATCAGTCTAGTTTGAGAAGTGTACTGTGTCTTGGCACGATGGGGAAAGGAAAAAATTGAAAAGCTGTAGCTCAGTTGCTTAGTCAACATATCTCATTACAGTTCGTCTTTACTAAAGTTTTGAAGAACTTATCAAATCAATGGGAAATTTAAGTCTAAAAAGTTCTACAAGCTGATGCGTTTCGGCACTGAAAGTCGTCAGTTATTAAATTAATGCTGAGCGTAGCGGTAAAAAAAGCATGGCTACAAAACTTTGTGTCACCGTCAAGGTTTTGGCAGTGAGGGAGGGAGATCATTCTGTAGCACGTGCATGCCGGGGCTCAGTGCCAGGGATCACGGCCCTCAAATCTCCGTATTCCATTTCTGTATTCATGACCATAGAGTCTGATCCTGTGAACGACAGGGGATCGAATAGCTGTCTCTATATTATACATATAATAACTCTCTATATTATACGTATAATAGCTGTCTCTATATTATACATATAATAGCTGTCTCTATATTATACATATAATAACTCTCTATATTATACGTATAATAGCTGTCTCTATATTATACATATAATAGCTGTCTCTATATTATACGTATAATAGCTGTCTCTATATAATATATATATGTATATATAATAGCTGTCCTATAAGATGTATTATGCACTTTGTGTACATGTCTCTCGTTGAAGTTGTGACACTGCAAGCCATTTTTATCTATTTAAAAGGCATGTACAACAAATATATGTGTATTGCTGATTAATTTATAATTTAAAAAGTTTATGAGGGTCTTGAGTTCCGTTCACTCGGGGACTACAGGAATTATTTAAAATTTAAAGTTTGGCGGTTTTTGGAACTATACCTAATTCGAAAATTTGTCATAGGTAATAGAACTGATAATTCAGTAAAAATTGAGGAATGTCGTTTCTCGTAAAAAACACATGCTCCTCTATTGACTGGATTCCCTTGTGCATATTGGTAAAATTTATATTGGATATATATTTGTCTAATATTATTCAATAGGTTATCCACAAGACCTTGAAATACTCTCTAATTACACTCTCTATTTCTTATATATCACACCATGTAATACCGGGTACTATGAATACTTTCACTTCAGAATCACCTGCTCGTATGAACCAATGTTGCTACCCTGATTCCCATATGCAGGCACGGCCAACGCTACATGGATCACTTCTTGTGGGCAGCAGGGAGAGCATTGAAGTCTCCCACTACAGTGGACCTTCCCACAATTCGTGTTAGGATTCTAATAGCTTGTGTTAATTTCTTGAAATGCTGAAGTGGCTTTCTTGTGGGCGTGGTGAGAAGCTTGATGTAGATCTTTCCTAATTTAGGTCAAGTGGATCATTTTAAGCTCGCGCATGATTTAAAATGTTACAACGTAACAATGGGTCAGGGACTACCTGCAATTGATGTTAATTTGGAGTGCAGAAGTTGGTTGGATTTCATCTCAAAGAGACACAGTGAATTACTAATTTTTTTCTCATCGTCTGCCACGCTGCGTGAAAAAAATGATCACGCTCTGAAATGATAGTAAAGTTACATTCCTACACGAACACCAGCGACAGGCTGTGGAGTTGTCACCGAAGGCAACAAAACGTTAGGTTCAGGTTTGGAAATTCTAAGTTGCGAGCATAGGTTTTTAATTTCTACGCAAACCGATGTCTGTTTCTCATCCTTCATTTCTGGGCACTCGAAAATAGTCATTCGACTCCAGAAACGCGAAGAATTTACATCGCTAATCCAAGTCCAAGGACTGGAAAACAGCCGTAATCCAACCCCAGAAACCAAAATCTGGTCATGATATAACTGTACGGCTTAAAAATAGTCCTTGTCCGACTTGATGGAGTCAAAACTAGCATTTTTCCGAGTTTGAGGACTTGGAAATGGTAATTTTCTTGACCACAGGGACTTTAAAATGTCCGTCCCATGGCTCAACGGACTAGAAAATGGATTCTTACTTTCTTAGTCCATTTTCTACTAGAAAATGGATTCTTAGAAAATGGATTCTTACCAAGCAATATCCTGAATTTTAAGTCGACTTCAGTGATTTACCAGCACTCAAGACTTCGACTTTGAGTAGACTCAATTCATTTATTAAACCTTGAAATATATACTACCTTCAGTGTGGGATAGCCGTGGGGTGCAACAGTCCTAATCGTCCTTTTACAATCATGTATGTACAAGCATCTATGTTGTACATTATATTAGTGAGTTCATCCCTTATCTCACGTGGTGTTTGCATGTTCCGTACCCCCTAGCTAGATAAAACCTGGAATTTACTAAGTCAGTATCCTCAAAGATTGCGAGAACAATGTAGAATTTTGATTGAAAGTCGTATTTTTCCCCTCATTCGTTTGCTGTGCCGGAGAAAAGAATGAAGTGACCTAAGGGCGATAAAAATTGAGTCTTTCAGCTGCAGTGTTTAGAAACAACACAACCTGCAGCACAAAAATAGCCGGAAAAAGTTCATAAAAGGCAAAAATGTGGTTGGAAGCTCATGGCAAATGCAAAGTATAGTTGCAAGCTGGCGGTGAACGAAGTGGGAACGTGAGAGTGTTGGTGGGCTGGTGGATTAAAGTGACAATATATCATCTGAAGAACTCGAAGATGTAGAAGGTAAAGGTAAGAAATGTGAAAGTATTGCTTTGAATGAATTATGAATTTGAAAGTAAAAAGTAGTTAATATCATGTAGGACGTCAACAGCTACTGCCAAAGCTAGAGAATAGGAATGCAAAAGCGTTTGGGGGTCGATAAAGAAAGAAGGCTGTGCATGCGTGGGAGGGGGAGGGATGTGGCCTTTGGGGGTTGGGGAGCGCAAGTGGGGTTTGCAGAAGGGGTGGCCGAGCCTGGGTCTGTCGAATGCAGCTCTTGATTAATGGTTTGTGTGTCCTGGGGTGAAGGGGTTGTGTAGATGGGGGTATGGGGGGCAGGTGAAGCTGAGGGTGGTTTCCACAAACGATGTTGCCCCTGTGAACGTCCTACGCATTGCTCTGTGTACAGAAATTGTGAGAGCAACTGAAAATTTTTTATTTTCTTATGTGATTTTGGTTTCGATTTTCGATTTGACATTTTTATTGTTTATTTTTGTATTTGATCTTGCCAAAGAAAAGTATTCTTTAATTTGCCAGGATCTTTACCTTAAGAGATCGTCAACATTTTTTTCCCCTGCAAAACTCTACCTCTCCGATTTGATGCATCAATTTCAAATACTTTCCATCATGGTCGAGGGGTCAAAACTAATTAACACCTGATGTTGTGAAAGTTGAATATTGCGTGTACTGTTAGTCACAGTTATTTAAAGCGACAGCGACTAATTTTCCAGCTCATGTCGCCCATCATCGTGGGCTCTGCATATTTCAGTGGTGGCAAGACGCAGTTTCTCAACCATTCAGCGCGAGACTCAGGCGTTGAGATCGTGAACAGTTGCGGTAGCCCTCTTTACTGCTGCCATGCATCGTTACTTTCTTCGTGTGACCTTCGAGTGAGTCAGGTGCTTGGTTGAAATAAGATTTTAGCTGCAGAACACACTGCAACTTCATCAAAAGTTTAATCACACACGCCATTAATCCCGAGGGACGTTGGAATTAATTCTTCAGACATTTCCATGCGCTGTTGGCAAGGCTGCAACGAGTTATGTTTGCATGTGGTCGTTCCTTGGAAATGTGCTGACATTACGGCCATTAACACAAACTGCCTGCCACTCATGCAACCCAAAATTGTCTCCCTATATCTTGTGACTTAATGTGCCCCGTGTGCTAGAAATATAAAAGCTGCCTACTGTGAAAGTAATTGACTTATACTTTATATAGCAGTCCGCTTCATGTTCATTCATGCATATAGGACTCATTGCACTATTTGGAAGTATATCATTGCTAACTCCTAATGCTGGATATCAGCGATGAAAGTCTTAAGAGATGATTAAAAGGTAGGACGTATAAATGGTTTATTCGTGAATTATATTTCTTCAATAACATATTCACCTATGAATTTTCATAACATATTTCTCCCTTCTTTAGTTCTGATGGTGAATAAAAATATCTTCGGTGCGTATGCATCAGATATTGGAATATTATCTTGAGTATTTTGAAGGAGCAAGCGGCAGCTACCTGTAAATGGCATGTCCAATTTAATGAGGGAGAGTTTGCACTGCTTTTCATGTGCCTAGAAATTCAATGTCACCCCAATTGTCTCATAAACTTTTCGTAATTACAGGGCTCACTTTTTGAAATTGGTACCTTAGATATGAAGATACACTAAAGATATACTTATCGAGTTATTCAAGGAATTTGTGTTACTGGAGAGCTCACTGTTGTCCCTATACTTCTCAATATCCTAGCTTATAGTGCCTCCATTTAAAGACTTTCTTACACTGCATAGTTTATCTTTTTTTGCAATTTCTTGCGCGAGTTCAGACATGGTAAGATTTTTTGCTGACTTTGGGAAAAGTCATGCAATGTGGTACGTAGTCATTGTGGGTCACAACCAAATATTTAAATTTATTATTCCTCTTAATACAAACTTTCATAAAAACTTATCATTCCTTCGCAGGGCAAATCTCAAACATTACAAAGTAAACTACTGCTTGTTCGGTTGTTATCAGTAAATAAAAGTTGAGTACACTGCTTTCTAGCTAACACTGCTTGCTTCAGACGGAAGGGCAGAAAATTGAAGTAGCTTCTGTTGTTTTCAGTTCACCCTTCAAACCTCGCGGTCCCAGTATAGTAAGAGTAGATGTGATTGCTTCAGAGTTACGTGGTCAATTAAATTTTAAAAAGAAATGTTATTCATTTGAAACATTCAAGTACCATTTTGTTTTTCATAATTTGCCTTAGTCGTGAAATTTCTTGCATGGGGAGAAATAGTAAGCTTTGTACTTGTTTTTGTTTTAATAGTAATTGCGCAATATTATTATTCATTGGTATGGTTGCTTGGTTATTGGTACTTCATCTCTTTGAGCCTTTCATTTTGATTTGCTCATATCGATGGCTAGATTGTTTTACCCCCAAGCTATAATGATTATCTTTAAATTTGTGCTCCAATTTCAAATTAGTTAAAAAGTCTTACTGGAACACTTTTTCGAGCTTTTAACTCGTCACCAAATGTATACCTAGGAACAAAAAATTCAAACCTTCGCAAATGTCAAACAAATGACAGTTTCCAATTATCGTTTTCAGTCTAGAAGATAATTCGCGGTAACCAGACACGGTATCTGAAGTATTCAAGATTTTTTAAAAATCTTACTGCATTTTCTGACCAGATTTACCGGGTATGGCATAAGGATGTAATTTTTCTTTGAACTCGAAAGGCAGTATTGGCAAAGTTAGTACGTGTATGGCGTACATGGCAGTCCAGCCAGCTGTTGCGTGTATGAGCAGCGCGTCTGTATTTGTATGAGCACGCGTGTATAATTGCAAGACTTGTATACGATCCATTGTATTCTAATGCACCCACTGCCTTCACGCGTACACATACGCGGACAACCGCACGGTGTGCATCGTACTTACTGGAATTTGTGTGGTGCGTGTGGTTGTGGTTAATCATTTATGATTGGATTATCAGTAAGATAAAAGTACAGACTGTACCGTGTATGTATAGAAGAAACTAAAAAAGATATTCTTGAACAAATTTTTAAAGCTTGCTTGGTTTTCTCTCTACGTTCCCAAAATTATTAGATGATAAAAATCTGACAGCAATTAATAGGTAATCCTTATTGCAAACAGCTCTATTTGTACAATAATATTTTTAATTCACGGTTTGAACAAACTTCCATTGCTAGCGCACACAGCATGAGCGTAAAATTAAGTTTAGCATCATATACTCGTACGCTATCCTGCTAGTGAAAGTTTTATATCGCACAAGTTTGCTATATTCGCAGATTCTTGTGCATTAATCGTTCAAACACGAGCTACCTTGCTTAAAAATATTCAAAACGTAAACTATGTTCTATTAAGTTGTGTTACTTCGAAAGTTCTGATCATTGTTAGTTATACTTATATTTTAAAATATATTCATGTTAAAAGATAAACTTGACCGATTAATTGTGGAGCTTAATTTAAAATTAATTGGTTGTTCTCACTGGGTTCCAAACCGCAGTTGTCACCCTTACATGCGGGCATATTGGGGCAGGAGTTATATTTTATAGTCGGAATGTTATCATTCCTGTGATCAGACTTGATTTTAAATCAATAAATCTTACCTCAGAGAGCGATAACGTCACAGACTGGCCCTTGCTTGAGAAAGGCTTCTGTAAAAATATTGTAACTTTTCACAAAGTCGTCATAAAGTTTCTTTTGTTAACCGATACTCCAAACTTGACTAAAGCCAACATAATTGAGGATTAGTTAACTTGATGCTTCTTAGTGTCCACAGCTGTTGCAGTCAGCTCATGAATTCCAAATTATCGTAATTTTTGCACCAGGTGTATTACCTCACACTCTCTTTCCGCATGATAAAGCTTCAGGGAAAGTTACATGAAAATAAAAACTATAAAAAACGTATAATCCAATTAATGCCTATTCAAATCAGCCACGGTAAACTAATCCCAAAAGAAAGTTTCAGCAGCTGTTTACCTCAGCAGACATGACCACCTGTCTGCAGTTGCTGGCTTGGATGCTGGCTTTGTACTACAACATCTTGAGATTAACATAACAAAACTACTGGGAAATATATTTTGTTAAGCTGCCGCTATACCGGCTCGACGAAATGCTAGTCTTCCGATTATCACTTTCTCTAAAGGTGTCACACTTCACAACTTCGACCTTTGCACTATAACAATAGTAGCATTGGAATATTTCCAGTGGGAATATGAATTCAAGAACAACTACTGATAATTGATTAAAAATTAACTTTTATCTGAGTCTCAAGACTTTGCTAGCGTCCTGGACTACGGATTTTGACAGTTAACCCTTTAGCGACCAATTTGTTTTTCTAGTTTCTACGTCTAAGCTCACAAAGACCGTCTGTACACTCATGCAATGAAGCATGCTGAGAGTCAGGCAGCCAAAAGAACGACGCTGTAACATGCCGCCGCGTTCAAACCTAGTAGCAACCTCATATTGCTCACTGTTTAATTATTAGAACAATTCTCCCAAAGACCGTGAAAGGCGACCGAATTGTCCTTTTAGTCGCTAAAGGGTTAAGTTATTGATTTTCATGCTATGTTCTCAACTGATTTCCAGACCAGTAACTTCAAATGTACGATGAGATGTATAGACGAGTGTCTAAATTTATGAAATTTCAGGGAAAGAATTCGTTCAGAAGTGTTCATTAAATAACATGTAATATTCTAACATGCTTTCGCTCTTTTAAATGAAATAATTTCTGGTAGTGAAGTCCTGTTTTCAACATTACACGATACTAAGTGCCGACTGATGTTTTACGTAGTGATGACTTGTGAAACGCTTCTGTTGATTTCTGGTGAATATTGACCAATTTGTTTGAGGTAAGATGGTCGTGAGTGTCACTGAAGACTGATACGGTCCTTGGAAGTCATATGGTTACTGGTGTTTGAAGTAAGCGGTCACTTTTTGGCCGATGTTAGCCAAACTCGCCAGGACTCTCCAGCTATCGTGTGGCTTTCTAACGACGACCAGACTAAAGCATTCGCAGATCATGCATAAAACATCCCACCTTCCGCCTTTGATTCGTTCGAGCGCGTGACCGAGCAACACAATGCGCGAATTTCTACCATTGCACATTAAGAACAATGTGACCGTCAAGGTGCCCACAGACTACCTTGTTAATTACCGTCACCGGGCGAGTTCTGCTTATGTGAGTGTGATGAGTGCGGGAAAAATTTACCCAAACATTTATAATAGTAGGCATATACTTCAAATCTCGTGCTGGGGTATTGTGAACATTTAGAGCGTTGGGAAAATATGTATTTTGAATGTGTAACCCTCATATTTTTACCTTACCTCTTGACTGAACTTGCATTTGGATGTTATGCTCTATTTTGTTTCTATCTAATATAAGATTCATGTATATAACACACGAATTCATCAAGTCACGAAATGCTTTTGAAATTTATCGAGTTGGGTGCAGAATAACTTTGAACAATTTCATTTTTATTTATTTTAGCGCTAAGGTTTAAAGTTTTAATTACGTTTCAATGGCCACAAAATGACTAAGACATTGCAACAACTTTGATTTGTGCGTAGTGGAGTCTGAGCAGGACGACGTCATTCATGTCCTGTGTATTCATACTGAACCACGAATTGGAAGCACACTTTCTTCCCTAAGCCTCTCCGAAGGAAAGACATAGCCTTTCCTCTACGTTGAGACTAAGAAGAAAGCTCACCGGGATATTTCTGAAAAATATGAGCCGCTCCGAGCTGAACTGCGGGTAACATCAATGTGCAGATGAACATCTGGGGGTTGACTGTGTAAGGATTATCATAATTAGTGAGCAACAATCGCTGGGATGAGCAGTGCAATGTACGCTGTGAGACGGAGCAGTTGATAAGTCGTCTCACGTTGCTCTAATCCAATTAATATATAGCTCTCGTACGCCTCGAAAATACAATGTTTGATGTTCCCCGGCATTTCTCTAATTAGTGATGGTTTTGCACTTCACTGCACTATATTTTGAAAGCTTATGAGCTCCTCAAAAGCTCAAGGTTTCATTGAAATTTGCCTGGGCATCTCTTTCTTTTCTTCTCTTCATATACATAACAATGAAGCCACGCAGCCACACTTCAGACATGGTGTCCGAGGAAGAGTTCAGCCCACTGATGTTTCTACTTCAGCAGCAACTTTCTTGTAGATTGCTTCATCTTGTGCTATGTTGCGTTTCTGGTTCTATCTCAGGGAAGTTCATTAGGGAAGTTTCGATTCTGTTATATAGAGTCAAGCTGTTATATAAATTTAAATTTTATATTTGCTTTAATTTTTCGGAAGTTCAAGTATTGTACATCATTATTTTTGTTTTAGTTTCTCCTTTCATTAGTGAACCCTATTTTTTTCAAAATATCTTACTTCAGCATTTTTTCTTTCATTTCGCATTGAAGGGTGTAATTGATGCGTGTGTTATTTTGTTTTTGATTTATATTCACGGAATAATTTTCTCTCGAACGTACGTTAATTGTAGAATGTTCTTTGGTATTTATTTGAGCTTCTCGTAGAAGTACGCACATTTTTGTTGTATCGTGGTTTTCTTAATTCTATATTTATTCTATATATTAGTTTTATTTCAGCTTTGCTATTTAAGATATACTCGTTACACTTTTGCTTTTGTAGTATTTTTATTTAGGAAAATAGCGCCCTGAAGCTGAGGACGCTAAAACTGTACTGAGGTTACACAAGTAGGAAGACTTGTCTTCAAACTTGTGTCTTGACTGAGGGCAGAACATCTGTCATGGCAGGACAGACTCGACATGCTCAGCCTGCGTCTTTGCTACACGTTGTCAAGACTTCAGACTGCGGTGGTTAAGCTAGGAATATAATCTATACTAAGAATGACCGTCGTGTGTTTATATATTTATTTGTTTCGTGTCACTTTCAAAAAAATTAGAGATCCAGGGCCTTATACTCGAGTCCGTATCGTGGATAGGGAGTTCGGCGGGGTATTGCATATTACAATATACATACACAAGCTCGCAGTTGCTTCCAGTAATGCTGAATTTCTGTATCTAGGTTATGACGCGAATGGCTATAACTACTTCTATTGCGGCCTAAAAATACTGTATTCTAAGTGTTTATTACTGTCACAAGAAAAATGTTACCTTTGAAATAAGCTTAAGCATGGAAACTCCACTGTAATTTCCAACAGTATTTGCCATCATTTTTGATGGCACAGGTACACTAGTAATAATAACAATAATGATAATACTGTCGAAAATTTGGACTGCGGAGGTTAAACTAGGAATATAAAAATAATAATAATAACACTGTTGAGACTTTTGTGTGTTGATGCACGCCTGCATGCACTCGCAGACCTGGTTTGTTGATGTGTCCTTCTTGTAGCCTCTACTAGAGTAGGTGTATCCTGCAATGCAGTAGGGTGTGTCTGGTCCATGATTTATAATTACCTCAAAACGGTAGCTCATCCTTGCAGGTTCCCTCATTGGCTTCATCTGAGGGCTGTCATAAGCCACTCAGTTCCATGGACTGTCGTAAGCCACTCAGTTCCATGGACTGTCGTAAGCCACTCAGTTCCGTGGACTGTCGTAAGCCACTCAGTTCCATGGACTGTCGTAAGCCACTCAGTTCCGTGGACTGTCATAA
>VCRD01008792.1:0-16510 GCA_006783055.1 Trinorchestia longiramus
CTCCTCCACTGCCCTAACCTCTCTCCTCCACTTCTCTAACCTCTCTCCTCCACTTCTCTAACCTCTCTCCTCCACTTCTCTAACCTCTCTCCTCCACTATCCAAACCTCTCTTTCTCTCACAAAGTTATCACTTTTTGCACTCGCAAACCCTCTCAATAACCTCATTCATGCCACTGTATTTTGTCACTTCATCCACCTAGTAGGTGAGGGAGTTGTTCACAGAATACACAAACTTCAAGACATTGCAGTATTTGTTACGACACAATGTAGTTTCTAATCTTAATGTTGCCATCGCCAACGTACTACTTACTACTTCCAGTTTAGCCTCAAAATTTAGAGGTACAAGTTTATAAACTGGAAAAGAAGATTGTTGCAGAGAAATATATATGCATTTACATCAAAAACTATTACACAGCGACATTTTTCATCTTTCATTGCTAGTTTTACTCGAGATATATTTTTACTTGAAAGTTCACCAAATGCGCAAGGCTCATAAATTTCCAAAAACATGAAATTAATTCACAATCTGTAATGCCATCGGTTTTAAATGTATAGGCAACAGAAAATCCATGAGTATACCCACACAAATACATACAGTACACACGACAACATTTGAACAACTTTAGTGACACCACTGATAACATTACTCGACTGGACGAAGCACTTGACTGTACGGAACACTTTACTGCGACTAGTTATCTTATCATTGCTTTGACGTGTTTCACGAATTATTAGGAACAAGACGGCGAAGAAGATCATGTGAATTTTTTATATACATGAAGTTACTGATGAATTTAAACGTGCAGAACACAAAGAATGACAAACACACGAAAGAGGCACGGCGTGTGCAGCATACGACTAGTCTAGTTCTGCTCGTGCATAGACAGAATTCCGGAAAAAAAATTCTTGTTCTAGAAGAAGAAGTTGTAATTCAAGTGAAGAACAAAATGGGTCTAAGTTTGTCGGCTTTGAAGTGTCCGTAGAGGTTTACTGTAAAGTTACTCTTCCTGCTTTCTATCCAGTTTTTGTTACAGAACTTTCATCTAAATTTATTTCCAGTTGATTTCTCTTTATTGATATTTGTCCATCAAGGTCCACACAAAATATTGAAAGCTTAAATCAGTCACGGCTCCCGTTTCAGTATCGTTGCTATTAATTTCGAAACATAAAATTATATTGAGCTCTCAAACGATAAATTGTACTAACTAGATAGCATGGAATTTCCTCTCTTTAAAAGTGATAAAATTAAAGGTTTTTTAGACACAAAATAGCGTAATAAGGTTGATTTGACTAATTTAAAATTATTGTAAAGATGAATGTATTAAAGATAAACGACGAATTATTGTGTTTAAATGAATATTTTTCGTGAACATTTACAGAATTTCCATTCCGTATCTTATTTACCGATAACATGGCTGTGTAGAAGAAGAAGGCAAATAGCGGGAAAAATGGCGTAATTTTTAGTAATCTGGTGCATTTGGTATCCACAATACAGTGCTTGTAATACATGTTCAGGGTGCCCAAACGTTACGGGACCCGAAAACCAACTGACGCAACTCAAAAATTGGGCTTTGAGTTTTTATTGTGGTATCTGCAATACCATGCACGTATTACTTGTTTTTCAAGCTTTGTGTTGTGGACACCACAATAAAAACTCAAAGCCCAATTTCTGATTTCAGTTCAGTAATTTTTTTAGATAATAGATAGTAAGAAATGGGACGGACACACACTTATATTTAGAGAGATAGAGAGAGACGGAGATACACTGTGTTATACAAGTAAAATGTGCTTGTCAATATACCTGCTCCAACAGCGTTCTTTTGCTATTATTAAATGTTCTCAGAGCTCTAAAAACCTCTAAACAATGTGTTCCGATAGGAGCATCATGCATCATACAATCGTTCTCAGGTATCATTACTAAACAGGAAAAAGTTATTTTCTCCTATACAATGGTGTATCTACACTTACCAACAAGGGGTTTTGTTGTTCATCTTAAGTGGACTACCAGGGATACTAAGAATGAGAGTAAGCAATAATACTCGCAATGACGTAGTATTGCCGTTTCAGTAGTGTCTTCCCATAGATAGGTTGATGGTTGCAGAACATGATAAAATTTCGAACGAACCATGTTTTTACCAGGATCTTGTCTTAAACCGTGCGCGATAGTATTTGAATCAAATACATGAACCTTTCAAAATGGGTAATTTCAATGACTTCCTGTGTCAACTTTTGCAATTCATTTCTGAAATGAACTCACTTTCTGTGAGATTTGCTTGCATTCATGGCTAGGGAACAATAGTGACAAAAATTCAACATAATCTGGCACATTCCACAGTGAAAAGACATTCACCTAAGCTCAGAAATACATCACAGTTGAAGAAAATGCAATACGATAGCTAGATAACGTCGATGAATCACGAGGCATTTCGTGAACTTGATATAGAGCTCACCTAGACTTTACCTACACTACTCGAGTGTAAGTGAACTTTTTCACGTAAGTGGCTTGTCGTTTACGAAAGAAACTGATTACCAGGTATCACGAATACGACTTATGAACTGCGATTGCAGTAATAGCCAAGGCGTGATCAATGCGTTATTCAAGCCTTGTTCTTCCGAATGTTCAGCATGCAATTTGATAAGAGTCGTTGGAGAATCGAGAAATGGGAGTTCAAATTATGAGATCGTGGACTGAGACTGCGATGGGAAATTCTGTGAGTGTGAAGGTTGAATATGAAAAGTGATTTCATTTAAAGTACCGGGAATATCATCAACTCTATGCAGGTAAAGCTTTCGGTATACATATACATAGATATTTATTTACTCGTAGACCAACACGTGAAAATTACCGGGCTTTTTACTGAATTGTTTAATTTGATTTTCCACTGGACGTGGACTTTGCAAAGGAGTGTCCACATTCAAGGATGTACCTTTGGTATCCACAATACAATGCCTACAATACATGTATACCCTAACGAATTTCCTCCTATCTAAATCCTTAGAAGCGTGACAGAGACACGGGCCGAGCAAGCAAGCAAGCAACAAACTGTGTATTATTATATAGTGAAATTCATTTATGGGTTTGATTTCCTGCACTTTGGGAAAGATAATAGAATTTTTATTTTTTATTTAAGCTCCTGAAATTTAATGATCTTCCGGATTTGCATATCAAAAGCAACTTTTATTAAAACATTACATTTTTATTTTCCGTGCGTGCATTTTACACATTGCATTGAGGACACCAAAGACACTGGAATACTATAAAATATGTAATTATTTTGTAATTAGCCTTCTTTCCTTTCAAAATGGAAACTCCTTCGGAAAGGCGACATCGAATGGAAAATAAGAGAAAGAGAATGCAGAGAATAAACTAGCAACTGAAAGAAAGAGAAGGCTGAGAAGAAACTGGCCACTGAAATAAAGAGAAGGCTGAGAAGAAACTGTCGAATGAAAGACTGAGAAGGCTGAGAAGAAATTGGCAACTGAAAGGAAGAGAAAGAAAGAGAAGGCTGAGATGCAACTGGGAACTGAAAAAAAGAACAGGCTGAGAGAAAGCATATTTCAACGACAAGATTCATCAAAAAAATCGAATTTTTCACTGTCGGGTCTGCTAGTTTTAAAATAAACAACTATTCTTTTTTAATATGGGTCTCATTTTGGGAACGTGAGGTTTGATTTGACCACCTGAGTGTGAAAGTGAGGATGTCATTCAAGGAATTGGAAATGCAACTCAAGAACCTGAGTCATGAAAACATTATGAAATGATGGAGCAATTGTTATTAAGCATGCGTGTTTGATCAGGAATGAGTAGTCTTCATAAGTTATTTAGGAATAATTCTTGTGCCAGAATGTTCCTACCCTTAAAAGTAGATCACCAATGATTTCGAAGAACTTAACAAACACGAAGCGTCACCTCATGTCTTGCAAACTACACGACATTAGACAGAGCCTACAATGACCATAATATCCCATTGTTTTCGTGCTGTTATTCAGCGCTATAAACAGGTGTTCTAGCGACACATTGAAGCGGTATGAGCACAGGGTACTCATCAAATTGCTAAGTGAGTCACAACAATAGCACATTATGGTGTCTGTTGACAATATCAATACTTTTTTGAATGCAATATGGTATTTTTTGAACAGTAATTTATAATACTCGAGATTTCATCAGCCTCTAGCATGTTTGCAGTTTCTGCTCCTAAATAAAACATCACATTCATGTACAAGATATTTCAACAAGTGAGCATTTTTCCTTATGAAGCAGAAAATACACGAAATTTTTTTATTGAGGAACCAGATTTTGTGTCTTCAAGTCATGGTAATCAGAAAAGTAACTCATTGGCTCAAATGCTTCAAAATTATCGGTCGTGGCAGCACGAATGCGTGATCATTCAATCCACTCGATCGACCTCAGCAATGGAGTCCATCAGCCACGATAAGCAATGCAAGTTTGGGCCGTGAATGCGTGCCCTTATCGAGTTTTACTTCCACTTTGTTTATCAGGTGAGCAGCGGAGGCATTGGGAAAATACGATGACAAATAGTCGCTGCACTCCAGCATTTGTGAATGCCAAGCAAACAGAGCGAATGAAAAACAACTTGATTAGAGGTTGGCACATTCTAAGTCAAATTCCATGGTAGAATTACCTTTAATTTTCGTATACTTTCCACTAGTATTATGGAGTGTACTAGGATCGTCGTGACTGTCAAGTCGACAAAACAGACGGGCTATAACAAGTCAAAGGTTTGAGCAATGAATAACAAATGCTAGTTTAAATTAGAAAACAAATCATTACATCAGTTATTTATATAAAATCATGAAAGAAAGAAAGTTTCAACTACACACCAGAGAGAGAGACAAAATCTCTTTCGGCAATCTTGAAACGCAAAAATGTTTCTCAACGTTTTTATCAGCATAATAAATAATTATATATATTTAATTAGCGAAATACTTTTAGGTCTCACTACGTTTCCAAGTTAAAAGTTTTATTTAAACATAAATTATCCGACCATGCGAAGAATGCCGTAGTTGAACTCAGAATTTAGGTTATTTACAGTTGAGGGCAGTGCAATAAATAAGATTGATTTGCGGTTGTACAATCCTGAAAAGCAGTCTTTTTTACTAATTCACGAGCCCCAACTCAGTTCACTTGAGACATATCTTTAAATTTATTTAGTACACGTGCTTAACTTTCAGAAAAGAGGAAATATTTTCAGCAAGAATAAGTATACTACAACTCTACAGGTCACATCTTTACGTCAGTCAGACTATGGCTTCTTCAAGGATGTCACAATTCAACAAAATAAGTCAACTATTAATCAAAGAAAAGACCTAAACAGTCAAACAGCACAATTCGAGCAGACAAAAATTGTGTACAGCTCCCTAGTATGCTACTGAACATGAATAGTAACTATTGTACACATGTACTTGCTAGAAATTTTCAAATGTTAACGAATTGACGTAGCATAATTAATTTTCTAATTAATTGGCTATTATAGTGCATTCAGCAAATAATCCAATTATAATTTTTCGTATCATTATTTTCTCGTTAGCTTGATCGTGTGGTCGAGGATCCCGTGTGCAGGTGTGGATGCACGGGACTGTGTTTTCAAAACAAAGCGCTTTAAAAAAAGGAAGTTGTTGCTGCACTCTATAGCATGCCTGTCTATTGTGCCACTTTAATATCAATTTCCAGCATAAGTCACTGGATGATAAAATATGAAGAGCAGCTGCCACAACATCAAATTTGAGCAGGTTTGGGATTCGAAGTTCTAGTATGGCGGTCATTTATTAGGCAACTAGCCAGTTACCGTGGAAATTCCACGATTTAGATTTGAATAATTTGAAATTTTTATAAAGATAAATGCATTGAAGATGTACGACGAATTATTGTGTTTTAAATGAATATTTTTCATTAATATATACAGAACTTCTATTGTGCATCTTATCTACCGATGGCGTGGCCCAGATAGTACTAGTTAAAATTTTTTTGATTTAAAAGTAAGAAAATTAAGGATCTATGAAATAAATACATTTTTCAATTTTACTCGTGGTACCATCAGAATCTAAATATTTTTAATGAATATATACAGAACTTTCATTTTGCACCGTATTTATTGATGACATGACCGCGTAAGAGAAGAAAACTAATAACGGAAAAAATTGAGTATTTTATAGTGATCGGGTGCCTTTGGTATATACAATGCTTCTAATACATGCATACTAGTTCTGATTTCAGTTCAATAATTTTTCTTCAGTAATAGATAGGAAATAATGGGACGGACACACATAGATACAGCAAGATGGAGATACATTGTCGATTATATACGTTGATGGCGAGCGCCAAGACAGGGGAAGCGGAAAGAGTAGAGGTCGCTGTAACAGGTCATGAAAGGAGGAGTGTTGTGCTCTGTCCTATTTCCATGCACATAAAAGAGGATGCAAGCTCTGTGTAACCGCCTCTTGCTCATCTCTAAGTGGTGTCGGCAATCATGGAAATTGTAAAGAGTGTTAGCATTCAATCAACATTAGGTGCCGCATTTGATACTTGATGGTTAATCTCCATTAAATTTAACTTCTAAATTGAACTACGTCTCAAGAAGAATTTTTTCTAGTTTATAGTTACTAACACACTGTACAGTAATTAAAATCAAGCGGTTTGGCTATTATCTTTGAAAAGAATCGCAGTTATTATTTGTGACAATTATGGTTCAAGTTTAGTCGACATTGTATGAGCAAATGTGTTCCATTTTTGCATGATTTCTTTTACTCATCCGTGAATTTTACGTTGACCGCACAATCAGCATGACGCTGCTTGAAGAAACTTTTAGATTATCAACATATATTCTCGAGAAAATTAAGGATATCTCTTTCAAACAAGGAAAGCCATCCCATCACCTTATAGTTCCATTTGAACTATAAAGAATCATCAGCATGTCAGTGACTGAGGTCATTTACTGTGCCAACTGAACTTGAATTCAAATATTTTGTTTTGGTGTACTGCACTGAAGAGCAAAACAACCAACAGAGATCCCAGTACGTTACAGGACGACACTTAAGCGCATAATTTCAGCACCATTGAGCCAGACGAGCTGGTAAAGAAGCCTTGTAACTGCCCTCGATGGAAGGCCAAGTCTGTTGCAGGGTGTGCATTTCTACGGCTTTCTGATCATCAAGAGCTGGAAACAGAGAACAATTTCTTCTGAATTTGAACTAAAGTTGATCTTATTTTTGTAGTACTGGTGCCACGTACGACAGCATGAAAGTCTCATTTTAAACATCACATTGAAAAGGAAATGCATAGTACAAGATATGGTTCAGGTTTCAAATATAGACGATAGATTTATATATTTATTCGAAAGCGTTCTCGAAATATTTTCAATATTGAGTACAAAAATTAAATGGATGAGACTATGAAATCTAGTAAGCTTAACATAAGGGTTTGCACACTGCTAAACTGTTTAGTGTAGTTTATTCATAGGATCAGGGCAGAAAAATGAGGCTTAGGAAGGGGACATAGGTATATGGATTATTTTCCACAGCACTTCAGGGAATGAAAGTCGGTCGTTTCACATGAAAGTGGCTCCAAAATAATACTGTGATATTTCCAATATTGTTAGTATCGCCTTTTTGATATTATTTTCAAAATGAGCAAGTATGAAGGACTGACGAGAAAAATAGTTATCAGATTTCGCTTGTGTACGAGAACAGCAAACAAAATAAAAAGAGGTACTAACACAAAAAGAAAAAAGTAACTAAGGTTGTGTATAAAAGAAGGGAAGAAAAACCATAGTCAAGCAACCAGATGTGACTTGGAGACTGGAAACAATCCAATGTTTCAGTTTCGAACGCAATGAACAGAAAAAAGTGCCTCTAAAGTATAATTACTTTGAAGCACCTGCTAGTGCTGAAAAGTTTCGCGAGAGGGTAGTTCTCAAGACACTTTTCATAATTTATACTGCCATTGAATTTCAGCATTTAATGCAGCCGAAGAACAAGAATATGAAAGCTTTCTATCGAACTTTAGTTGATTGAATCTAATCCCACTTTCATTCATAAGCTACATGCTGCTTGAATATTGTAAATTTGTCAGCCTTTTACATTCGCAAATTGATTTTTTTTGCTGACAGGAATTAAACAAACTTTTTGCAAATTCAATAAATAAATCCACCCAACATTTCAGAAGAAGCACGTTCACCCCCAAGCATGAAATTTAATAGACGAATGCGTCCTCATTAAAGCAAAATTCTGTTTGTTTTGAGGGGCCATGCGGTGTAATGCACGCGGAAGCACCGCCTGGAGGCTTTCTACTACACGTCAACAAATACTGAAGTTCCGCATAGCAACTGCTGTGGTCTCAAGCATCCTTTGTGAGATGAGCTTTGAGGTGTTACTGAATACACTGTTTGTGCAGGCATATTTGTGCAGCCATGTTTGTGCAGCCATGTTTGTGCAGCCATGTTTGTGCAGCCATATTTGTGCAGCCATGTTTGTGCAGCCATATTTGTGCAGGCATGTTTATACAGGCATGTTATACAGGCATGTTTGTGCAGCCATGTTTGTGCAGGCATGTAGAGCATGCGCTTGTGCAGCATTTGATGGTTAGAATTTATGAAGTTTTACCTTAAATTGAATTACGACTCCTGATGGATTTCTTTCACTTCACACTGTACAGTAATTAAAATCATGATGCTTGACTTGTACCTTCGAAAAGAATCGCAGTTTTAACCTTTGGCAGTGATGGTTTGTGATGCTGGGTGGTATTTACCTATCGAAATGTTGAGACTAATTTATGACGAAAACTGTTTGTTCTTTTCTAGGTTATATGTCCAGAAAAATCAAAAGATTATGAAATGATGTCACGTGAGAAACATCAACACTTGAAAATGCAGTCACTCAAAATCATGCATGACAAAGGAAACCACGCGCCCATCATGAGACAAGTCAAATTAGATGAAGAATAATTTCTTTATGTATTCGTAAACCATTTGCCAAAAGAGAAGAAAAAATGGTTCAATATTATTTGTACTGGACCAATGCATGATTCTTAGGTAAGAAAGGCCTGCATTCCTTTAGAGCAGCGCAGTAATTTAACACGTTAACCGCCATGCCTGATATCAGAGATTTGTCACTACCGCCACAACTTTACCATTTTACGACTTTATCATTTAACCTTCCGTAAATATTTTAAAATAATTTTTGAAAATAATTATTAAAAATTTGGAAATGTACCACCGGTGGTACATGCGGCGGTAAGTGAAATCCTCAAATGTACCACCGGTGGTACATGTGGCGGTTAACGTGTTAATAATGCATATAAGTGACAACACACAGGAGCAAGTTGACGCAACACTGCATCTTACATGGACAACACAGCGCTGTTCTGAAGCACCTCTATGCTGCAGCAATGCTTAACCCTTCGTTTGTAGCGAAGGTATTTGAATGCTTTGGGGGTTTTGTCGTAGGTTACAAATAGCTCGTAGGTTTTGTCAGCTTCGTATATTACAATATTTCATACATACTGGTTTTATCGAACGACCGATTTAAACACCTCATCATCTAATTTATGCTTCAGTCATAAATTAATAAGACAAATTGATTAAATCAATGTACTTTTATGAATGTGGGTCACCGAAGTCGATCCGAGTCCGATAACATTCCCCCTTTTTAAGCATTTTATTTCAAAGTTTACCTAAATGCAGCACGCTAGAAAACAACAACAACGGTGGCTACTGAATGCCGTGCTATGACCTACTTCCGACGTCCTACATATATTGCGTGGCCTTTCCGTGATCTAAGCGAAGAAATAAGTTAAGCTTCTGATAACAAGATTGGATGAAAAAACAATATTAAACCTACAGGAGGCAGCTGCTTACTAGAAATAATACAGCGCTCTAGCTCCGAACGTAATATCTTTATGCGTCTTTAATAAATTTTTTTAAAAGAATATGAGTGCAGAGGAAATTAGTTGTAACAGGCTAAGAAATCAGGAATCACGCACGCGCAACATGCCCATTTCTTACATGACACAGGCGTAAGACATAAAATTCGGTCGGTGTTTTGAGTTGCATTAACGCAAGATGCAAACTCATCGCCCGTGTTTGGAGCATCATTTGCTTGGAGAAGCTGAACTGCTTTTTGATGCCAGCATTGCATGATCTGCATCGCAGCAACAACGATGCAAAAATGCAACATATGCTCTACTCAGTTGTTGAAATGCTCAGTAAAATTCAGCATTACTGATTTCCCAATCAAATTTAACATAAATGGATAACTCATGACTCCTATGATATCCCAGGTAATGTTTTGCAGATCGCAACAGGAATTGGCCATCATAAAAATTATAAATTTTCCTAAATATTTTTTTCCTGAATGTGTTACTGGTGTACTAAAGCACGCTACATGCACAGCTCTACCAACATGGAACTCAAGGGTGGAAATTAAAAAAATAATACAACCGTGACAATCTTGAGTTCAGCATCAGGCTGCCTCAGGAATAAGAAACAAATATACTTGTGTAAATTATGTTTTGATCGTATTTACTAGCATAAATTATGTGATTCATGGATTTATAATATAAAATTTAAGAATAATGGCAACTAGATCGGGTTGACATTCCAAAAATTTCAAATTTGTCTTCTGGTTATCTCGAGAGTAGTTTAGTGAAAATTGTAGCGTGAGATCATCTGGGGTCGATGAGCTGGACCGACTACCCGCTGCCACGGTCATGCACGACTCATGCGTTCACAATCTCCAGATTACTCTGCATGATTAATGACGCTCCTGAATGTGAAGTAATAAGAACGGTCGTGTCGGATGTACAAGCAAGTCAAAAGAGCTGTTGCATGAAGCCTTATGATTCCTAGGTATGGCAAAAAGGAATATACTGTATTTTCGGCTTAATTTGTTTGCATTTGCAATCCCATGTTCAAATGGGATTTCACCCAAAACGGAATGTACACTTTTTTGAAAGAAAACATTTAGATAACAGGTTTCAGCTGTATGCCGAATGCTATGTCTACGTTCAGTCCTTAACTGCATCCATCGACTGCGTCCTAAAGAACAGTTATGCGAGTACTTGATGATGTTTATTGGTACTTTACGGCCAAGAAAAACTTTAGTGCAGCGATACCGCGGTGCAATTACACGCCATAAACATGCAGCGCCTCGTCAAACTGCGGCCACCGAATGTTAGCATAACATGATCAAACAGAGACTTGCTGGCCCCGTAGCCGAATTCTGGGACGACTCTGTATTAGTATTTGATGAACGCTTTTTCCGTGAAGATGTAACTTTCAGACTCGCTTAAGAAGAGTATAATGCCCCAGACACCAACCCTAAATACAGAGAATGAACTTTACGTGAATTGCCGCATTCTGAATTTTGCTTACATATTGCCTGACGCTTGTTGGATTCTTTCTGATTTTTTTTATCAGATTTTGCTGTACCCTGTCAGAATTGGCAACGGGAATATGTTAGGGTTTCCAATTCTTGTAATGTCGAAACCCTGCACAGTCCACGGAAGTCAGAGACCCGGCGCCGTTAAAAGATCAATGCAGCGGTTGGGGCGAACAGCCGTCAATCACAGATTTTGACAGCGACACAATAATTTTGCTTAAACTTTGCTCGTTATGAAGAGCAAAGAGCTGATCAAGATCATCTTTTACACTCTCATTAACGAGCCTGGCATCCACAGTTCATGGTTCATAACTCATTGTTCGTTGCTAATTCTCTGTCAGGCACCGCGGCCTCAAAGTGACGTTTTGAAATTAATCTTTATTAATCACATGAATACACGAATGCTTGGAGTCCCAAATCGTGAGGAGACATGAATGTATGAATTATATGGGTGTTCAGAGATACACGAATTAAATTACGTGAATGCACGAATGATTGCAGTCAATAATCATAAAAGGACATGGATGCACAAATTAAGCATATGTATGCTAAGAGATACATGATTTACGAATATTGCAGTCGTAAATCCCTAAACGAAAAAATAAATACACATGTGTTTGTGTTTCGCATGCTGACGACATGCTTACTTTATTTAATCAAGCTCAATTCTATTGGTGGTCTCACACTTCATTTTCCACGAAGTTTTGCTCAATTTCTTGAACAAGTAAAATGATCAATTTTAGCGAATTAAAAATGATCGAGTGCAATATGAAAGGTGAAAGAACTATAAATTATTGCTATTTGAAAGCAATCGACATCATAAATCATGGTCTTTTCACAAAAAATTGTGAAAAAGCGAAGCTTTATTTCAATAGAGCATGAACCAACTTGTATGATGACACAGAGACACATTTTACGGTCTAAATACACGTGATTGACCGTGTAGTTTTTCCACAGATAAAAATTACGAAAAAGTCTACTCTGGCTACGTTTAATCAATCGACACATAAATAATGTAAATTATATGGACTTCTACGGGGATTTCTTGGAAAGAGATTACTTTGCTAGCCGACTGTAGTACATATTTGTGTGAAGTAATATTTGTTATCACTCTGTACTGAAAGACCTGCATTAACGCATGCTCTTTGTTTTAAATTTCCCATGCAGCTCAAGTAACAAAATATATGATGGGCCCCTCCAAGTCTCCCAAATTATTTTCGTAGTTATTTTATGTAGGAAAGTCTGGGACAGTTATTCTAAACTGCAGAGAAACTCTCACTTTCTACAAAAAGAAAATCGTTCCTCGAAGCAATGCACAGACATTTAATTTCAAAGTACAAACGCAAGGTAACGTTTCTTTAGTGATTGTACTATGTAAATACTAAAGGTTGCCTTGTAAAAACGTACTCACTTTTTTACTGTTGCTTATAAGGAGGAAACTAGACGAGGGGACTAGACTGAGGGGAGGAAAATATTAAAGTTTTCTATTATGACCTAGAATTTCCTCCAATTTAATGATAATTTTTTCAATTTGACTCATTAAAATTGTATCTACGTCGATAAACACTTCAATCAAGACAAAATAATTGAGTAATAATGGGGAGTAGAGGAGCGAGTACATTTTTCTTTGGAACTTCTACAGGGTAGTCCATAAGGAAGGTAACTTTTTAAAATTATTAAAGCTATAAAACTAAAAATTGTAAAGAGATTTGGTTAATTTAGAATGAAAGAAGAAATTTCAAAGTTTAGTATAAATTTATAAATGAAAAATAAAATACGTTTAACTATGGAATACAATACCTTTTAAATGACCTCCATTATTAGTCAAACAATGGTGTAAACTTTCAACGGTGCTGTTCATTATTTTCCTTAATGTCTGGTGAAATGTTGTAGATCTCTTGAATGATGTTTAGTTTCAATTGCTGTAAAGTATCAGGCATTTCAATGTAAACAGAATCTGCAATTCTGCTTATTAACAAAACTATTGAGGTGAAAATGTACCTCATCAGTCATTATTAAATTCTCTACAAAGTTTTCATTTTTTGCAAACTGCAGAAATCTATTCATAAAATCTCATCGCTTTTGGTAGTCCGTAGGATGGAGTTCTTGAGTTAATTGAATTTTATATGGATAATACTTTATATCTTTTACCAAAATACGTAGCATCGAGGTACGTGACATTCTCAGATGAATTGAACGTCTCCTAGTTGACGTTTTAGGCCGATCAGCAACACTCGTTTCAACAAGCTGAATAGAAGCACCAGTTCGTGTGGTCCGTGGCCTGCCACAACGTTGTCTGTCTGCTGTTGTCCCAGTTTCTCTAAATTTCAATACCAGTTTTTTATGCCCTTCTTCGAAGGCCTTTTTTCAATACTATCAATATTCCTGTAATTCCTCTGAACTGCAGTTATCGAACAATTACATCGGAAGTAAAGTTCCACTATTTTTGCTCGTTGTTCCATTGCGTAGCGATTCATTTTGGGGGGTGGATTTTATGAATTTTTTGGGCAATATGTTGTGATTGTCAGTAGACTTGATGTGCTGGTAGAAAACTTTGAAATCCCCTCTTTCATTTTGAATGAACCAAATCTCTTAACCATTTTTAGTTTTATAGTTATCATAGTTTTAAAAAAGTACCTTACTTATGGGCCACCCTGTATATGCTGTATATGCGTGGCGCAATTGTGTTCAGCCAGGAAGCTCACACAAACCTCTCTGACAGTCAAGTTTTCTAGCGGGCATCCCAGGTTGAGGTAATTTATCATCGAAATAAACTTTGGACGGTGTTCCTACAACGCAATTATAAACGTGGAGAAATTATGTGATCCTAAATTTAGTGATAAAGCTTTCACTTAATTTTCTTAATGAATCGCTCAAAGAAACTGGATTAAAATATTCAACTGTACATATGCTTTAGATGTATAATGAAGTTTTAAACAATATTGATATATCTAATAGATATATTCCGGAATACAATGACCGGAATGCAGATCACTCAGCTGTACAATTTTCGTTGTAGCTAAGGCATTAGGAAGAAGGCGTACAAGGTGAAAAGAGACCATTTTTGCGTGTAGGCTTAACATCAACCAGCGAATGAAATAGAAGCGCAGGCTGCGTAAGTGCAGTGTTGGGGAATTGGGCTGAGATCGCCAGTTTTCAGTCGATTGAAAGGCTCATTCATCAAGTCTGATTAGGGGCCAACAAGGCCAGCGAAAAGCCGAGTATTCTATCGAGGTGCGACCATCTATCAACGAAGTAATGGCGCTATCACAGTAGCGTAACTTTGGCAATTGTGAAGGCTGACCTTTGTCAGCCCTCAGTATGACCTCGCTCCAGACTGTGAAATCTTTTGTATTACTAAAAATATGAAGTATGAGACACACTACTACGCTCAATGTTAGGTGTAAGCACACCAATAAAAACAGCTGCCATCTAAATAAAATCATCGCTAGCTTATTTTTGAAGTCGTATATTGATGTATGTATAAGAGGAGACAAGAAACAGAAAAACTTACAAAAGTTGCCTGATAGTGAGCTCTTCAGAATTTTTCGGTAGGAAACCATGGAGGGCTGCTGTGTAATGAACATCAAATGATAAACTTATTGACACTCCGCTGAGTCAAATGAGTGTTTTTAGTATACAGAGGGATTACATTAAAACGACAATACTGCTATCATTCACTCTCTGCGAGTCTTCATCGCAACGACTTGGATTACGAACGTTTGTTCCGGTTACGTGTTCGCTTAAGAAACGCAGGAGACAGAGCGTCAGTATAATGCTTATGTGACGTAACACAAACATTATACTGACGCAGTTATGAAGTTTTAAATACTAGACCTTACCCAAATTAAATAAGCTCTGATAAAAGTTATCTAATTATTCGTATAGAGTTTTTAAATACTACAAAGTATTAGCATTTGAAAATAAACGCTACATTTTTTATATGTTTTGAGACAGATTCCAGCACATTTTGCAAACAAGCTACAAGTCTTCCCAACTATTTAGGTGTTTGTAAAATCACAAACCATTATTTTTTACATGTAGGTAATTCGTATTTTAATCAATGTGCACTGGAGAGAAATATGTGTTGAAAAGTAATGAATACCGGGAATAACTTTCAAAAAGTGGTTAAATTTACCTTGCTCTTCAAGCAGCAAGCCTCACAGCAATGATTTTACCACTCAAAGAACAGTTTCTACATACAGGTTTCATTTGCTTTGTCATTCAATGCTATAATATTTTGATGTAGCCTCCCATACTGCAGCTGTAACGCCTACTGCAGCTGTAACGCCTACTGCAGTTGTAATACCAACTGCAGCTGTAACGCCTACTGCAGCTGAAACGCCTACTGCAGCAGTAACATCTACTGCATCTGTAAGGCCTACTGCATCTGTAACGCTTACTGCAGCTGTAACGCCTACTGCAGCTGAAATGCCTACTGCAGCTGTAACGCTTAATGCAGCTGTAACGCCTTCTGCAGCTGTAACATCTACTGTAGCTGTAACGCCCACTGCATCTGTAAGGCCTACTGCTGCTGTAATACTAACTGCAGCTGTAACTTCTACTGCATCTGTAAGGCCTACTGCTGCTGTAATACTAACTGCAGCTGTAACGTCTACTGCATCTGTAATAAAAACTGCATCTGTAACGTCTACTGCAGCTGTAACGCCTAGTGCATCTGTAAGGCCTACTGCAGCTGTAATACTAACTGCAGCTGTAACGTCTACTGCAGCTGTAACGCCTAGTGCATCTGCAAGGCCTACTGCTGCTGTAATACTAACTGCAGCTGTAACATCTACTGCATCTGTAAGGCCTACTGCAGCTGTAATACCAACTGTAGCTGTAACGCCTACTGCATCTGTAAGGCCTACTGCAGCTGTAATACTAACTGCAGCTGTAACGTCTACTGCATCTGTAATAAAAACTGCATCTGTAACGTCTACTGCAGCTGTAACGCCTAGTGCATCTGTAAGGCCTACTGCAGCTGTAATACTAACTGCAGCTGTAACGTCTACTGCAGCTGTAATAACAACTGCAGCTGTAACGTCTACTGCAGCTGTAATAACAACTGCAGCTGTAACGTCTACTGCATCATGGCAGCTCAGTATTCTGAGG